>CAKNYM010053998.1:0-15405 GCA_932195095.1 Andricus curvator | reverse complement strand
ACGAACTCGTTTTATTCCGGTGATTGTGTCTCTGTTGTTGTATATATATATATATTATAACGGGGTTTTCCAAATTTTCCGTGTTCTAACCATTAACCACGACCCGGCCGAGGATGGCCCAGAAAAAAAAACCTACTATAAAAAAATGGCTGCCACTTACCTGCCCGTCAACTGCGACACAATCACCGGAATAAAACGAGTTCGTAGGTCGCATTCTTTCGACCCAAGAAGCTCGTTGCTTATTTTTCGAATGCGCGGGATAGGGATATTCCTATCCGAACCCCGTTGGAACCGGTCCTGTCACGACTGGCAGGTCGACTAGCTCACTACTTAGGCACGAGAGAGGGTGTGGGAACTTGAGAATGAGAGAGAATTTGCTGTTGTGTGTCACACTTAAAATTCATTCGAAACAAGGCTTTTATTCATTCTAAAAATGTTAACATACGTACTAACCTAAAAGAAATTATATCAATTGAATAACTATTCCCGGGTGTTCTCAAGGACAACTGCTTGAGACTATGTTAATCACCTACTAGATTAATCTAAAATACTACGAGAAAAATCTAATATTTCCGCGGACAGAAACATCGGACAATCCCTCCAGAGAAACCCACTGCGTTCCCAAAATGGCCGCCCGAGACACCCACGTGTGGCACTAACGCCGTCCGGCGCTCCTTGTCGCGTGCACACCCTTTTTTGTCGGTCGAGAAACGCTCGCCTCGACTAGGCTATAGACGGACCATGAATCGAGCGTGCCTCAAGTCTTCAAGGGTCGCGGGGGTCTCGGGTAGTCTTAATTAACCCTGATTGACAAGAAAGACACACGCGGTTACAGGCGGTCGCTCCACGTGGAAGTCGAGTGTCGAGGCCATTCCTATCGTCCGGGTACTCTGAATCTCGGTCCCTCACGACCTTTCCTTCTACCTCCGGATTGCCTGTTCAACCGTTGACGCCGCCAAGCCAAGAACACGAGTGACAGCTTTTCGTCTGCTGCTTCGTCTTCTTACTATATTCCGCCGGGCCTTCTAGAATTCTGTATTGCGCCTATTGATTGGCTTGATGGAGCGGAAGAGGTCCAATGGGTTGACTATGCCAATGCGCGCTTCCGTATCACGTTTCACCAAGGCTCTCATTGGTCGGTAGAAAGTTGCCGCCCGTCAATGTGGCAAGCGACCGGTGCTGCCTCTCGTAGCTAGTAGTGGAATCAGTGCGCCGTGTTGATTGGTCTGTCCACCTGGCTGCTGGATTCCTATGGCCGCTCGACCGCAGCCTCGGACCCAGCCGTTAGAACGCGGCCAGTAAAACGTGGCCGCATGCTGATCCCTGCCAACGCATGGTCGCCTAGAAACGTCGCCACCTGGTTGCCTAGCAATGTGGTGTTGCAGTATTGATTGCGTCTGACACGGCGATCGGTCTGGTGCTGCCTCTCGCCGCTGGTCGTAGAATTAGCATTTGTGAGTTCCCTTTCTGTCTCGTTGCGAGTTCCGCGTCGACTTCTCTGACTGTCAACACCCGATGTGGTCTGCCAGGGTGTTGAAAAGTTGTCAGTTTCTTGATTGTCTATGTTTCTCAACAGCTTCTTTTCCAGGATAACGCGAACTTCCAGGAACTTAGGTTATGCTTATGGTTTTTCTCCTACAATAGGGTCCTACAGTAAAACAATTTACAACAGTTTCAAGAAAAATGAAAAACATTTGTTTCGGGGAGTAAACTCGTATGAAATCGAAATGCTCCATATGTATACATAAATAAAAATAATGGTTTTAATTAGCTAGATATTTTTTTATTTAAACAATAATGCCGTGTTGAAAATGTATGTTATATTATGGTACTTTACACGCTGTGCATCGTTTAATAAACTTCATGAACAAAAATTTGTGAATTGCTAAGATCAGCCAGGGGGCTTACATGCCAGGGAAGTTTACAAATTAACGTTTTATCACTCATTGTTCAACAATGAATTTTCAAAATTGCAAACAATGAATTTTGCAACCAGTGTTCATGGGAGCTTGGAAGTATATGTTTTGTCGATGTTTATATAGATATTGAACGTACAGTTTCTCTGCTTTATATAGTACACTTTTCAACCAAAAAAAGTTGTATTTTTTTTGGGGTTCTATTAATTCAGTACGCATTTAAACAAAAATAGGAGAAAAAGGGAAAGATTCTTTGGAAACAGGGTGAAAAAGAAGATTTCTTTGAAAAAGTGTAAAAGAGGAGAATAAGGGAAAGAGTGTGAAGTCTAAAATATGAACGTGATTTTGAAACCTTTTAAGTGATTATTGAACTGTATACTGTTACAGGGCCATCTCTTTCTTTAACAAAAACGTTCGTAACGTTACTTCCACTGGGGGGGGCGGGCGGGCGGGGGGGGGGGAACGTTAGTTTTTGCCGCGACCCCCTCGCCCTTCAAATTGGTAACGTAGTTTATGGACAGTACCTAAGTGTTCTCCGCACAAACAACTTAGGTCGTCTTAAGATAGTTCTCGTGCGCGAAACTCGTCCAAAAGTTTCAACTCCACCATATCCGAAACAGCTAACCATTTGTCAAAACTTTTGATTAGGTTTGCACACTTTCAACCTCTACACTAAGAAACCCGATGTATACATATACATCAATGAACGCTAAACACAAGTTAAGCAATGAACGCAACCACACCGCATTCTCATTCTTGTATGTGCTGATCAGCTGTTGATGTGCACACACGTGGATCTGACAGACCGATACTTTTTCTCCGAGATATGGCACATTAACCATTTCAGTTTCACACTGAAAAACTAGCAAAGATCCGCCATCTTGAATTTTTCAAATCTGAGTTTAAATTCGGATTGAGTAAACTCAAAAATCTTGACACACAAAACCCTTTATCAGTTGAAAAACACCATTTTCTTCCCCTTCTTTGCCTTCTTTGATAGTTTTTCAGTGTGAAATGGAAACTCAATCGGTTATATTGTTTCAAATATGGCCGAAAATGGACAATTTTTCACTTTTGAGTTAGGATATCTCGAAATCCTGAGGTATAGGAAAAATTTGGACAACGGATTCATTTTTAGGACATTAAAATCCTTCGGGGTCACCTATTTCAGTCTTGGGTACAAAAAAATGTTAATTTTTGTCGGCTTGTGTTATTGTTATACCATAAGTACTCTTTAACAATCTGTAAGTTATCTAGCTTTCTAACAATCCCTATTTTATGTTGACTAGGATGATTCGATAAAAAATTGTAAAAAATGTAATATTATTAATTTCATTTTTGAATACAAATATGTTCGAATTCCTAGTTGTGTGAACTAAGCTCATGGTTATGACCAATGAATGTTAGTTCAGTATTTTTACACGTCCTTATAAAAGGAGTGTAAAAACAAAAGAGATTTCAGTTTTCTGGCAGTTATTGTCAACGTGACAACCTGAAAGACACGTCTGTTGATAATAAGACTTTTACAGAATCGTAATCATTCTGTGTACGCGATATTTTGGTTAAACCTGTTTTATCCCAATAAAACCAAATTTATTCGTTATAATTTCTTCGAAATTATTAATCGGTTGTGAAGTGAATATCAGCGAAGACTCGTCTACTAGTTTATTTATACCCAGTGAATCGTATGTTCTCGAGGAGGACTTCTCCAAATTCTGTTTACTATCTGATTTTTTATTTTCTTGATTTGTTTTCTCTCGTTCCTCACATAGGAACGGAGTTCATGTCTGTACTTTTTTCTCTCTACTCTCTCTCTCGTTCATCTAGTAGGAACGGAGTTCCTTCCTGTACTATTTTTACCTACTCCCTCTCGTTCCTCTAGTAGGAATGAAGTTTCTTTCTATAATATTTTCTCTCTACTCTCTCTCGTTCCTATTGTAGGAACGGAGTTTCTTTTTTGTACAGTTTTCCTCTATTCTCTCTCGTTCCTCTTGTAGGAATGGAGTTTCTTTTTTCTAATTTTTCCCAACTCTATTTTTTTTGTCTTTGTCGTAGGAACGGAGTTCCTTTTTCTATTATTTTCCTCTACTCTCTCTCGTTCCTCTGGTAGGAACGGAGTTTCTTTTCTCTCTTAATTTTCCTGCCAATATTGCCACAAGTAATCGACCACCTTCTGCTCCTCGAGATTACCGTGGGACAAAACTTTGACATTAATTTCCATTAAGAATCTTGCCTGCGAATAATTACATTTATTTAATTCTAAGTAAATTAGTTGACATTGTAAGAAAATTTAAGAATACCGAGTCATATGTTAACTAATTTTCAATTGTTTGAACAAGTTTAATTGGTTTAAACAATTTTTTTTCAGGTAAGTCGCGAACTGAACGTATTTTCTAGACGTTATGAGTTATTTAATCAATAATAACAATAAAATAATTTGTATAAATAATTTCACAATTATTTAAATAATGCGTGTTTAAGTATATGGTCGTTTCCACGGAAAGTGTCATTTTTCTGTCACCGTGATATTATAAGCAAACCTACACTTAAAATACATGTTATATTGCATGAAAATTTACAGACTCCCTGAAATAGGAACAAAAGCTTACAGTCATTACAGAAACCCTCATAAAAAGATATAACATATATAATAATAGTTGGACAAAATCCCAAAAATATACGTGTATAATATTTGTCACCAGCTACAAATTGAATTAATGCTTTGAATGCTCACAGTTTTTCTGCGCAATGTTTGAAAATTTTGAGAAAAATCATGTTTGTTCAGTGGAGCATAGGCTACTGAAATTTCATGGATTTGACATTGTGCTTTGATTTCTAACTCAGCAAGAAAACCTCAAAGTCGTGTGACCGCTTTTACATTTGAAATGTCCACTCCAACATCTGTAGGTGTGGAAAATGCGCGCAACTACTCAGGTCAAAAATCTTTAACACATTCAAACTTTAACACACTCAAACTTTAACTCTAACTTTAACACATTCAAATATCGAAAATTTTCAATTTGTCGAAAAAGTGTCCCCTCCGTCATCGTACTTTACTCCAAGAATACTTGAAGCACACTTTTCCATGCTCACGAAAATTAAACAGTATGTTGGGCCGAAGAATTTTACCATGGATAAAGTTAATATCGCAATGCGCGCAAAAATTCTGTCCAATTTAAGGCTAAAATGGCCACTCCGAAGTTTCAGCAAAAATGTCCACTCCAACAACTGCAGCTGTAAAAATCGCGCGCATCAAGATAGGACTATATTTTTTTCTAATTTTGCTGTATTTCGGTGGCCGAAAAACGTCCCCGAAAGAAAAATTATGTGCCTCAAAATTCATGTGCATTTCGTAAAAATCAAAGTCAAATTATGTATATATAAATGGATTTTCTTCAAAAGTTACATGTCAATAAAAAAATTTTGTTTTACAAAAAAGTTCCATTTTATTGAAAGGAATAACTTTTGTATTCAAATTGTTTCCAAAAATTCAGAAGGTTTTGAAATATTACAAAAGTAGGCAAATAATGGGAAAAATATTACTTGTTTCTATTAAATTACTCGTCTAAAAATATGTTTTTAACAAACAGGTTTTTATATTTGAAGGGGCTACATTTTTTCGCAATCTAACATCATTTTAGTAAAAATACAAAATAAAAAATAATTTTTATATCAAACATTCGGCAAATAAATCTATCATTATAATAAGTTAACCCTTTTCTAATAAATTGAATTAGAGAAGAGTGGAAGAAAATATTTCTAATGTTTTTTGATAGTATTTGTTATAGTAAGGCACACAAAAAACAGAGAGCTATGAAAGTTCACTGATGCAGAAGGAAAAAAGGTAGTTAATTATTTTCTTCACAGACCACATTTTAATTTGAACATTGCTTGAGCAGTATATATTTTAAACAAACAGAAAAGCGCTGTATATGTTCCTTGAAAGAAAGAAACCCACCTTAGAATAATTAATCCATGAGTTTCATTCAGTAATAAACACTTATTTACAAAACTGTCACGATCGGCAGAAGTGAAATTGTCGCCATGTCTGATAGCCACGTGCACACACACCTCACCACCGTTATGAGAAAGTGGGGTGAGATGAGAGACGAGCAAGGCAAGAGAACAACCCGCGAACACGATAAATTAATAAAATTTCTATCCGAAACAGTATTATATTAAAAATAATAGTTTAAGAATAAAAAATAGATTTGAAACAATTTTTAACCAATTTTTAATACTCGAAATTTAAATAGGCTTTAAACATTGAAATTTAAACATTTATTATAAAACAAATTTGTACTAAAAAATATTAAAATATGTCGAAAATTTGGTGCAATAAAATGTTTGTCCATCTTTTTTTACTTAAACTATATGTGACGCGATCCGAAAAAGGGACCTACTAGGGAAAAAATTGATTTTTGGATTATGATGGATTCTGTAAGTTCTTTAACTTATCTTTCTAGGGGTGCAATCAGAAATTTTCTATCTGCATTATTTCACAAGATATAAATGATTGAAAAAGAATCTTTGAATGCGTGCGAGGCAGCAGCTTGACGCCTCTGCTCCGAATTCGAAAATTCCCGAATAATGAAATTTCCGAATAATAAAATTTCCGAATAATAAAATTTCCGAATAATAAAATTCACGAATTGGAAAATTCTCGAATAAAAAAATTCTCAATAGTTGAAAAAAAATTTGGGACTACTGAAAAATTCCGAAACATAATTTCTGGAAGAAAATTTTCAAATTCGGTAATATTATAAACTGTCGGGAATTTTATCAATTGGGAATTTTCCAATTCGGTAATATTATTACTGTTCAGGAATTTTATCACTCGGGAATTTTATTATTCCGGGAGTTTCCAATGGAACGAATGAAAAATCCTGAAAAATAACATTTCCGACACTGTAAAATTTCCGAATAGGAAAATTCCCGAACGATTAATTTCTCTAATTATAAAATTTCCAAATAATTAAATTCCCGAACAGTTCATAATATTAACGAATTCGAAAATTGCTAATAATAAACTTCCCGACAATTTATAATATTACCGAAATTGAAAATTGCCGAATAATAATATTCATGACAAAAAATTGCCGAATTATAAAATACCCGAACTATGAAATTCCCAAATTATAGAATTACTGAATTTGAAAAATTAAAAAAATGGTTTTTATTAAATATTATTTATTTATTAAAAACACAATAATGAAACATTTTTATCACAAAAATTTCTTTAATGTTCAAAGTTTTTAAAATTATTGTTTGAATGAAAAATAACAATAATTGATGAAAATTTTTATCCAGAAATATACTTTTTTCAATTATTGTTGTTTTACATTTAAACAATAATTTTAGAATTTTTAAACAAACAAATTTTTTTTCTGCTAAAAATGTTTCATTATTGTATTTTGAATAAATGAATAATATTTATGAAAGAAATGTTTTAAATTGTTTAAACACGGGAATTTTCTAGTTCGGATATTTTATAATTCGGCAATTTTCTGCTGGGAATTTTACCATTCAAGAATTTGCAAAGTCGGTAATATTATAAGCTGTCGGCAATTTTATTATTCGGAAATTTTCCAATTCCGAATTTTATTTTTCGGAAATTTTATTATTCTGAATTTTTATAATCTGGAATTTTCGAATTCGGGAATTTTATTTTACGGGAATTTTAAAATTCGGTAATATTAGAAACTTTTGGGAATTTGCCAATTCGGGAATTTTATTATTCAGGAATTTTATTATTTCGAAATTTTATTATTCTGGAATTTTTAGATTCGGTAATATTATAAACTGTCCGTGAATTTTATTATTTGGGAATTTTATTATTCGAGAATTTTACTATTCGGGAATTTCAGTGTCGGGAATTTTATTTTTCGGGATTATTCTGTCGTTCTTTTCTTACACGGTCCCCTTTTTCACCACAAGTGTATGTGGATATTATTTTTAATTTTGTAAAAGCTTTTGAATTCAAAAACAAAATCATTACACATTTATTTATGGATTTTATAATTTAATCGAATAGTTTTTAGAAAATAAAGTATAATGTCCAAATACACTTATGGTGAAAAATAATTTTTTTTTGTGTGTAAAAAAAAAATTTAACGAAAATTCTGCAGCGCAGGAAAATAGACGAGAGAACTTGGACTCGATTGCCGTCGCGTGAACGGGAGAAGAAGAGAGTGGGGAAACTCGGTCGAACTGTAAGGAGTGGGGGTCTGAATTCCCCTCTGAGACTTCACCGCTTCGCTGCCTCGAGCTCGGGATTTCTTCAATCGCTTGCCCTGTAAAGTTTCACTTTTGCCTAGTAGATCCCTTTTCTCGGATCGCGTCACATATAATTGAACAAACTAGAGCTGGGACTCTCGGCAATCCGGCTGCCGTGCAAGATTCGGCCTACTGATATGCCTGCCGCCTGGCGATCCGGCGAAATCAGCCGAATACTACCTGACCACTTTTTTTGTTTCTCAACCTTTTTTTTTGCCTAAAGATTCTATTTTCTTATCCTAATAAATAGGTATAAATACTGTAGAATTATAGATTCTGGAATCTATAACCCTCACTGATGGTGAGTTCAGTTTGGACGTTGTGAATACAGTCAGTTCGGTCTGAATTTCCGAGATTCATAGTCTCTCGAACATTAACATCTTAAAATAGTTTTATTTATATGGTCTTTAATCATTTATAACTTAAAAATGATTAAATTGTGACTAATACATCCACATTGAAACGCTGCAAATGTAAACTTTTCTGTTTGAAAATGTAAAAATCACTACAATAGTATATTGCGTGACGAGGGTCGAAAGGCAACGATTTCACGAGCGTGAAGTTAGCTGCCCGAGCGAAGCGAGGGCTGATATCACACGAGTGAAATCGTTGCCTCGGCCCGAGTCATGCATACAATTTTTCATCATATCGATAATGCAAATGGCGGCGCAATTTGCATTGATCTGTTACTTTCTTCCCTAGGGTTGAAAATTCGATTGTCGACCCGCTCCACAGTCATCTCAATTCGAATTTTCGATTGAGGTATGATGAAAAATAATTGTCAATATTCCACTGTTAAACTTGGTTAATTTTTCTATATATGAGATGTCCTTTATTTTTTGTAACTGTTTTGTGCTAGCTCAAAAGTTTGCACCATGTATAGACAAAAATTTGCGCAATAATGTAGATAATTTGGTGTGATTCTATGCATATTTACGTTTAAAATAAACCCAAACATTAAAAAATGTTTATATTTTTAGATGATAATTAAATTTTAAGAAAACATTGAAATTGGCATACTCTTCTTGTAATATTTCCTTAAAAATTAACAAAAAGACTTCATCCGAGGCTCAATTTACGGACAATTTTGTGAGCCTATAACTCAGCTTTCAATGTATTAAGGAGAAAAAAATGGTAACTCCTAAAAATTCAAAAGTAAAATAACGTAAGCAAATATTGAAAAACAGGGAGTCTCATCTTCGTAATCGGTTAGAACTATTCGAAAACTAGAACTAAAACTCACATTCATATTTATTAAAAATTTTCTTTTTAAGGAGTCCATTATTAGTAATAACTTGATGGAATAAATATTATTTTATAGTAAAATAGTAAAAAAGCTAAGAAAGTGAAACACAATCATAAAGTGTACAAAAGATATATTTGTATGGAGTATCATCAAATCGAGTGAAGAGTAAATATAATACAAAGACTTCAATATAAAATTATAAATATCGTAACAATTTGAATAAATCGGGTGTTTGATTTTTTTATTCCTAATAAGAATACAGATTTATACAATACACTAGACATTGAATTGTAGCAATTTCGATTCGGACGTTCCAAGGAATAACACCGCAGCGGCGGCTGTGGTTTAGAGGAGCCGCGGTACCGTGGTCACTGATGCATGGCAAAACAGTAGCATAGCGGTAAAGCGCAGTATCCCAACGACGCACAGTGGACCTTTTTTGAAATTCTGTGTCAAAATCGCAGAACTTTGGATCGGAATGACCTAGAGCAGGGCTCTCCAAAAGGCAGCCATTGGCTGCAAAGACTGCCAGTGGCAGCCGCGAGACTAGGTCAAACAGGCCCTCATAAATTTTCGTCGAACTTGTCCTTCGACTCGTCCCTAATCCTTCACGGTAAATTACAGCTTGAAATGAAAAAAATGAAATGTATTGTGAATTCAAGTAGAAAAAAATCAGACCCTTCGGTGTGAACAATGAGCCGCAACGAGCCGTGACCGTAACGACCGTAACCCTTTTTAGGATTCCTGGAAACCGAAGAAAAAAATGACAGAAAAACTTCTTGGCAGCCAAACACTTGTCGTGGCAGCCAACACCTGCTGAAAGTGGTGAGCCCTGACCTAGAGGGATATTTTTTTTTAAATTAAAGAAAAAAACTTTCCGAATATAGAAAAATTATAGAGAAAGTCAAAAAAAAAAAAAATTGTGACCTTGAACATCTCTGTTGAAGATGGAATTTTTGGCAAAAAAAAATCATGTATTGAATACCCAGAACGCTTAGATTTTACATTTTATGTGCTATACATGTTTTTATATAGATTTTTGCATGCCCAATCCGAATCTGACATGTAAATCATTGTAAGACACAATCCAAAATGACGGAGCCAATATGGCAGACTAGAATTGTAAAACGAAACCGATTTGACTAAAATTTGCTACAAGGTGGTTTTTTAGGTTGCTGATTACAAATCCAAGGTCAAAATTTAAAAATTCAAAATGGCGGATCCAATATGGCGGACCAAAATTGTAAAAAGAAACCGATTTGACGAAAATTTACCACAAGGGGGTTTTTCGGGTCGCTGATTTCAAATCCAGGGTAAAAATTAAAAAATTAAAAATGGCGGACCCAAAAACGGCAATTTTTAGTAAAATCTGTTTTTTTTGCACAACCCGAAAAACCCCCTTGTAGCAAATTTGAGTCAAATCGGTTTCCTTTTACAATTTTGGTCCGCTATATTGGATCCGCCACTTTGAATTTTTTAATTTTGACCCTGGATTTAAGATCAGCAACCCGAAAAACCCCCGAGTAGCATTCTTTAGTCAAATCGGTTTCCTTTTACAAAGTTGGTCCGCCATATTGGACACGCCATTTTTAATTTTTTAATTTTGACCCTGGATTTAAAATCAGCAACCCGAAAAACCCTTGAGTAGCATTCTTTAGTCAAATCGGTTTCCTTTTACAAATTTGGTCCGCCATATTGGACCCGCCATTTTGAATTTTTTAATTCTGATCCTGGATTTGAAATCAGCGACCCGAAAAACCCCTTGTGGCCAAATTTTAGTCAAATCGGTTTCCTTCTACAATTTTGGTCCGCCATATTGGATCTGCCATTTTGAATTTTCAAATTTTGACCTTGGCTTTGTAATCAGCGATCTGAAAGAACCACCTTGTAGCAAATTTTAGTCAAATCGGTTTCGATTTACAATTGTCGTCTGCCATATTGGACCTGCCATTTTTAATTATTTAATTTTGACCCTGGATTTAAAATCAGCAAACCGAAAAAACCCCGAGTAGCATTTTTTAGTCAAATCGGTTTCCTTTTACAAAGTTGGTCCGCTATATTGGACCCGCCATTTTTAATTTTTTAATTTTGATCCTGGATTTGAAATCAGCGACCCGAAAAACCCCTTGTGTCAAATTTGAGTCAAATCGGTTTCCTTCTACAATTTTGGTCCACCATATTAGATCTGCCATTTTGAATTTTCAAATTTTGACCTTGGCTTTGTAATCAGCGACCTGAAAAAACCACCTTGTAGCAAATTTTAGTCAAATCGGTTTCGATTTACAATTGTAGTCTGCCATATTGGCTTCGCCATTTTGGATTTTGTCTTACAACGATTTACATGTCAGATTCGGATTCGGCATGCAAAAATCTATATAAAAAGATGTATAGCACATAAAATGTAAAATCTAAGCGTTTTTGGTTTTCAATAAACGATTTTTTTGCCAAAAATTCCATCTTCAACACTGATTTTCAAGGTCACAATTTTTTTTTACTTTCTATATAATCTTTCTATATTCGGAAACCGTTTTTCTTCAATTAAAAAAAAATATCCCTCAAGGTCATTCCGATCCAAAGTTCTACGATTTTGAGACAGAATTTTAAAAAAGGTTCACTGTGCGACGTAGCTGTAACTGCCTCACGTTGCACAACATTACGACGCGGCAGTGATGTTTACGTTATTGGCTAATACAATCATTACCTGTTGTCGATACTAAAAAAATCGTAGAATAATACATTATTTCTAGGTTTTCTTGAAATGTACATATTGCAAACAGGTATTCAAGAGAAACAGCTGCACAAAATAAAATAAAATGTATTTAATTTTCGAAGTAAAATTACTCCTATAATAATAAAGATTAAAAAAATATATATATACGCGGAGCGCTCCCCCAACCGCTGCTTGAACAAGCTGCAGACGAAGATGAGGAAGCGACACTAAGACCAATCGCGGAAAGCACGCACCTTCTAAGGGATGATCGCGATTTCAGGATAAGGAGGAACATTGACATACAGGTTCCTCGTAAGCCCCAAGACCTGGCTGAAATGGGTGCCTCCCTTTGTGAGGATATCTCGGAGGAGTCCTACCTCAGTTTATGGTGCTGCGAGAGCTTTGGCTGATTCAAATCGAAGGCTAAAACTGACGATGGATCAAAAGACCAAAAGACGCTTGCATCAACTGAACAAGCAGATTGGATGGGCAAGACAGAATGCGTCCCGTGTTCAATGTGTGATTGACTACATAACATCTGGTAGACCGTTGACGGAAAGGGTTCGAAAATTCGCCCAAGAACTGAGGATCTATAATCACACACTGCACAAGTCAAAGCTGCTGGCAATCAAGCAGCATATTGTTGACCAAATACGGATGTTATCTGACACAAGGAGGAGAATGCAGAAGAGGGAGAGATGGATCAGGGAGATTCAACAGTTTCTCCCTGAACCATCGCGCCTCTTCAGCGATCTCCCTGTTTCTGTCAAAAATCAACCCAAGCCCAAGGATGTAGAGACTTTTTGGAGAGTGGTATACAAGATCCCGAAAACACTACAGTTGAAAGAAGATACTGACAATATCATCCGCTTCAAGAAGTTTTGCGACAACCTCATAACATCCGAGGAGGAATGTCCATCATTCACTACCGAAGAGGTGAAAAAAGCACTTAGGGGCAAGAAGAACTTTTTCGCTGCAGGACCAGATGGAATCAAGAAGTTCTAGTGGAAAAAGTTTACTTCTACACACCAACATCTGGCCCGCATATTCACCTCTTATTTAAAGTCGGAAACGCCCATTCCGCAGTGGCAGGTGTTAGGACGTACTATACTTCACCGAAAAAGGTAACTTGTCCAACCCAGAGAATGACAGGCCAATAACTTGTTTGAACACGCTGTATAAGATCTTTATAGCTGTCCTAAACAACAGGATTGTTCGAAGAATTAAGCGTGCGTGGAGGGAGATGTACGAACAACGTGGCTCGAAAAAAGGTATAGACCTCTCATGGACTGATCATCTGTCTGTTGGAAAGCTTCAAGGTTCTTCCACACATAGTGAGATGCATAGAGAGATTGATGCCCCTTTGGAAAACTAGATTTACTATCTCATCTGGAAATTATCGTGTGACAACGAACGTCACCTTCCAAAGGGGCTCTTTCAGGGCGATACCATGAGCCCTCTGCTCTCTTGCATCATACTTCTCCCTCTATCTTTCACACTACGAAATTCTTCTCGGTACCTTTGCGGCGACACTAATCGTCGAGAGCATAAGATCACTCATGTATTTTATATGGATGACCTGAAGATCTATGCTTCTGGTAAAAGCAAACTTCAACTTGCTCTAAATTTCACAGGAAAATATCTAAATATCACACAGGAGAGATTGGTATGGACTTTTGATTGGACAAGTGTACCAAGATTCACCTGAAGAAAGGAAAGATTATTGGCGTTCCCGATGACCCTGAGCTTGTAGATATAAGTGTTACTAGACATCTTGACACTGGAGAGTCGCTCCGGAGCAGATACAAGCATCTTCTTCGACAGATTTGGTCTTGAAATCTGTCGGCGTTGAACAAGGTATCTGCGATGAACATGCTTGCCGTCCCGGTTCTACTCTACTCGTTTGGAGTGTTTCAATGGACGAAGAACGAGCTTACGGCCCTTGATATCGCCACACGTAAGATCATACATATACATAAGAGCTTGCATATCAATTCGTCCGTTCTGCGATTATACATCTGACGCCGTCAGAGCGGACGCGGACTTCTGAATTGCCAATGTCTTCATAATCGAGTTGTTCTAAGCACAACTTATATCGTTGCAAATGGCAGAGATCCTCTCCTCAAAATGTTCACGAAACACAAGATGATTGACAAAGGAGCGTTTCTTTACAAAGCCGAGGAGTAGGTGGCCGAGACCCTTGGCCTGCATTTTAACATCAGAAGTGAGGAAAATGCATTATTCCATCTAGATGCTTCACTTCTAAAAGCCGAAGTGAAGAAAGAAGAGGTTAAAAAATTCCGCCAACAGCTGCTCGGCAAGAAAATGCACGGAAACTTTCACAGAAATGTAGAAAAACAGTCCTTGTCGAAGGAGCAAACTTTTGCTTTCATCAGGTCATCAGGACTTAATTCAGGTACAGAGGGTTTCATTTTTGCTTTTCAGGACGGTGTCATTTCCACCTTAGTATACCGTGACCGCATTTTATATCAAGAAGTTCTCAGCGATAGGTGCAGGACGTTTCATGCACACGCTGAGTACCTAGAATACATACTGTGTCCCACTCACGCAGGAACGGCATATCTCTACAGACATAATGCGGCCCTAAGAGTGCTTTATTACCATCCTGGTCGCTCTTACGATGTTGGCCGCGACCCTGCCCTGCCGAACGTTCCGAGGGAGATAGAGTCAATTGTCCAAAACGAGAAGTGCCAAATTGTTTGGAACTACGATTTTCGGACAGCAGTCTTCGTTGTATTTTCGAGGCCTGACATTGTTCTCCAAGACTTCGGTAAAAGAACTATATTCGTGATCGAATTCTCGGCCACGGCCGACTACAACATCACTGCCAAGGAGAAGGAAAAGGAGGAGAGGTATCAATACCTTGAAAGGGAGCTGCAACGACTGTACCCAAAATATTCGGTTAAAGTATTTGTTCTGGTGATCGCTGCTCTCGGAGGTGCGAAACGGTCACTGGTTCGTAACCGTAAAGCCATACCCGCGTGCCAAATATATGCCAAGGCACTTGCAATATAGATGCAGAAAGCTGTCGTCCTTGGGTCGCTTCGTGTCCTCAGGACACACGTGATTTACGCCGGCTTGTCCTTGTGATTTCATCGTGACCTGTAGCCGTCCATCTTACGGTCGTGAGACGTGTCCATAGGTGTAATTTACCGCGGTTCTACTGGGAGCCTGTGTCATTTTAAATGACAGTTGCTCCCAGTGGAACCCTGCGGTGGTTGTTTAACCCTTTTTTT
>CAKNYM010053997.1:0-20336 GCA_932195095.1 Andricus curvator | reverse complement strand
TAGCAAGGTTGTACTATGCTGACAGAGCACATTCATTTTTTTCCGTGACATGTTAGTTCGCGCCTTCGAGACTCGTCAAATGACCTATTGATGAACCTTCTATGACCTCTTACCATCTAGCAATACCGATATATAAATTTTAAAAAATATATAAATTCAAAAACATATATTTTTCATTTTGTTGATATGAGGAAAACTTTTTTAATATTGGGAATACAACAGTAATGTATATTACATATTTGTTCGCGTCTTCGGGACGCATCGATTGCCCAATCGAAGAACCTTTCACGACTTACCATAACCTACCAATATCGTTTTAAAATGTTGTAACATCATTATTTTCCTTGTTCATGAGAGGATTTTTTTCATATTGGGAATATAACAGTACTGCATTTCATGTAATTGTTCACGTCTTCGCGACGCGTTGATTGATCTACTGACGAACTTTCGATGACCCTTCTTGATTAATCAATATCGAATTAGAAAGTTAAAAAAAAGTTACATTGTTTCTATGAAGAAAACTTTGATTTTAATTTGGAATATAACACTTTCGTATGGCGACCCAACGCTGAAAACACCAGTTCTCGTAAGATCACTGAAGTTAAGCATTGTTGGGCGCGGTTAGTACTTGGATGGGTGGCCGTTCAGGAATACTGCGTGCTGTTGGCCCGTCGTGGGTGTGGTGGGCCCACATTGGTAGTATATATCCACCTAGAAACACTACCCGAATCGGGTAGTGAGGCAATGAACTTTCGAGTTCGAACTGCTAATCAATTTTTTTTTTTTTCATGTTAAAAAGTTGTTGATTGTAACAGAACACAGCGATTGACATTTTGGTGAGCTCTCTGATTTTCGGAAAGGCAGAAACAAAAGCTTGAAAAATATTGAAAGTATCTATTCTTTTTCTTTTGTTAGGGAAAAACCTCCCTTTATGTGGAAGCAAATTTATTTGTTACCTGTGAGGAAGCAAAGTTCTCATAAAATGTATATGTAATTACAAAACATGCATCTTATCAAAACTCAATTGGCAAACGTTTCGACCACGGATACACGGAGAGACTTTTTGCTGGAAAAATTACTAAACTAGGTTGAAATGGAAGGACAAAGGCGATAATTCGCGTATTTTAATACTGAAATAGTAAGTTATATTATTTTAATATGACAGTTTCCTATTTAGAATAGCAGGTATTATTATTTTCTGTAGTAAAATCTGAGGTAGAAAAAATTAGTATAGGGATTATTAAACTACACAAAAAGGATATAAGTAGTTAGTACCTGAAATAACATGAATTGTTCTGTAAAATTACTATTCTCTGTAGGAACATGCATAGGAATGTGACGCGGTCTATATATACTACCGAATATTGCTATTTAGTTAGACTTGGAGATCAAAACAAAGGTCATCGAGTTTTATTATTGTTATACCATTAAGCCATTTCCCTTTCGGGGTAGGCGTGAATTGCTCGGTTGGAAAATAGTAGTGTGTAGGTGGGTATATAGGTATAAGGTAAATAGGTATATACACTGAGAGACCTTTTGTTAGAATAAATGAAAAAAACAAATTAGAATTTGGTATAAAATCTTACCAAAATAGGGAAAACCGAGGTTTTATTACACTTATTCGTATTACAGTACCGAAGTTTAATATTATCATACGAGTATTTAAAACACGAAGACGACAAAGTAGTATTCTAAATACGAAATATTATGAATCTCCATTTCAAGAATTAACACTATGAAAAAGTGATATACTTTTTACTGAGTTTTCGAAAAATAATTTGAATAAGAAAAATAGTGAATATCATAATCTCGAAAACGTACTTTAGAAATTGATATTGTCTATATGAAGTTGACAGAAACCTAAGCCGCATAGCAAACTATGAAATCCTTATTGTTGATTTTTCATATAGTTTCGTTTGAGAATGCTTCTCGAGTGTTTCCGCCGTTTTCCGATCGAGCCAGATTGAGCAGTGCCGAATATGGAACGCATGGAACACCGGCCGCGGTCGGTCCAAATCCAATTCGGTTCAATTAGATTAATGCATGTAAATATTGTAAAATCCCATTATTATTATTTTTAAGAAATTACTTGAAACAGAAAATTAGCTGAACAAGAAAATTAATTATACCTTTATTTTATTTCTATTCTCTACTCCAATCCCTGTCCAGATTTTTCAAAACCAAAAGCGTTTTCTGATACCAAAAATTGTAAAAAGAGCATTTAATGCGTTAATTTTCAAAATCACAAACTTCTTTTTTAAATAGTCAACAATGTTTTGTTACTACAATCTTTTAACTCTCAGAAAATATATATTTTTTTGAATTAATATATAATATTGTACACATTAATTATATCTGACTCCTTAGTTCTGTCAACAGATCCTTGGTTGTAGTCAAAAAGGCGCTTTTATCACATGTATGCCGACAGGTTATGTTTCACAATATTTTAAATAAAAGTTAACTCTTTCTATTTTCAATTCATTCATTTACTATGGGATTCAAAACATGAGGAATTTTTTCTCTCGAAATTTATACACTAAGATAATAAGATTTAATCAAATGAGTACAATTTATAACATATTACATCTAAATACACTCAGGTTTATTATAATGAGTTACCGAGATATCAGATTGGATAATATTATTCATACAAGAATATTATCAGTTCCTTTAAAAAAAATGTATTTTATAAAAAATCAATTCAATCATTGAAAGTGATAAAATGTTTAACCTATCTATTAACCAAATTTTTGAAGCAACAAATCACTCGTGAAACAGGGCCCAGATATTTTTCATACTGCCCTGAATTGTCAAGCGACGCCGGTTTGCCGAGATTTTTGCCAAATATTCCATAATATAAGTTAGCCGTGGGGTTTAGTTGTAGGGATAAAATGCGTTAGTGCTTCGGGTAAAGTTAGGTTCGAATATCGTCGCAGCGATTCCGATTTTTCATAGCGATTAAGCGTGCGATTATGTATGTAGTGAATAAATTAAGTATATAATAATACAAATTATAATTGTACGCGTGTTTCCGTATATAATTGTATTTAATTTGTGTATTTAGTTCCTCCTTCTGAAGGTTGAATCTTTTGGTGGAGTCAGTTATTTTTCATATAGTCGTTTGAGATTCTCATATGCTTTGTATGGCAACTTCAAAAGATGTTTTCACTCTTTCGAATAAATTGTATTACTGTCGTTTGAACTTCGCTTGTCAACTCTGATATAGTGAATTTTAAACTCTCGCAAGTTTTATAAGAGTTAATGCAACATCCTTTCCATTTGTTCAAACAAAAATATTAATTTTGCCGGCTGAAAACCACTATATTAATTTTTGATACGCAAACCCTGTTTTCCCTATTTTGGAACGATATTATGCTAAATTCTCATTCATTTTTATGACTTATTCTAACAAAAAGTCTCTCAGTGTAGATGTAAGGGTAAGGTACAGATATTTTAGATTGATCTAGAATTCTCCTTGTTATTTATTCAAATAACACGTTCGTTCCGCAACACTGCTCCGACCCAGGTTGCTGATCAATCTCTCTAGCGATCACCCCAAGTGAAGAGCCTCACAAAATTGTTACGTATGGTTCTCCACTTGGGCCCATTAGTATCCAAGGTCTTTGTTTCAGGCGTCATTCATTCTACTGTCACTCTGTTTACAAACTATTTGTCGCCACACTTTTCTGCCCTGGCATACTACTCTAGCTTCCTTCACGTCCATGCATTTCTTCATGCAAGCTCTTGTGTTTCTATGGCTTCTTATACCTTTTCGGATTAGTGTCTCATTCACAGATTCTAACCATTCTTTCGGCGGTCTACCTCTGGGCACTCTGCCATTTACTTCACCTTTATACACTTGTTTCGTTAGTCGTTCATCTTTCATTCTTTCAACATGTCCGAACCATCTTAACTGATTTCTTTCCCATGTGTCAACTATTGTCTCTTTTGCACCACATTCTTTGAGGATTATCTCGTTTTGGACTTTCTCCATCAGTGTTTTCCCGCAAATTCTGCGCAGAGGTTTCATGCTAATCGCGTTAATTTGACTCCTGTCCTTTTCTTGACAGGTCCAATTCTCGCTACCATATAGTACAGTCGTTACGAATATATAATTATTATGTATGGCCATTTTAGTTTTTTTTAATATGTTTTTATGTCTGAGAATGGACCCTGCTCTACCGATAACCGGCTCACCCTCATTTATGCGCCTATCTAACGTCGCATCTATTTTTCCGTCGCTAGTGAATAGGCTACCCAGATATACGTAATTATCAACTTTTTCTAATCTCTCATCATTAAGGACAACGTTGCACATTGTTTGCTCATGTTTTCTTTCAAACACCATGATATTTATTTTATTTGCGTTAATTTTGAGGCCCATGTTCTTCATGCTTGTCTTAAGTTCATTCAACATTCTTTGCAAGTCCTCGATTGATTCTGCCAT
Organism: Andricus curvator; assembly: GCA_932195095.1. Classification (NCBI taxonomy): domain Eukaryota; kingdom Metazoa; phylum Arthropoda; class Insecta; order Hymenoptera; family Cynipidae; genus Andricus; species Andricus curvator. Next base: position 15,889 of record CAKNYM010053997.1, on the reverse strand, counting down.
AACAATCTTGTCCTCTGCGAAAGCTAGCCCACATACCTTCACTGTTTCACCTTCTTCATCGAAGAGGGCCATTCTTAGACACTTATCCATAAATATAATAAATAGCCGTGAATACATACAGCCTTGCCTAATACACTGTAAAAACTATGGTTCCATTTTATTTGAGCATCACTTTTTTAGCGTCCTGTTATAATAGCAAATCGTCTTGTTTTGATGCCATCGTTCGTACTATTTTACTTTGCTAACTTCAGATTGAAAAGTGGTACGTACTAGAGAACTAAAATAATGCATAGGGTGTATTGTTTCAATTGCTTGCAACTTCATGCTTTTATGAGAATTCTTCATTGTTTAAATTTTCTTTTACTTTTGAAATGTGATAGAGAAAATAAAAAAGGGGGAAAAGGTGGCATTATTTTAAAAAGAGGAAACTGGTGAATAAATATGTAATTATTACATACTAATAAATATAATAAATATTAATTATTTATTTGAATATAAGACAACGTTTAAATTGAAAATGATGCATAGAATTAATTTTTTTAATTGTAAAAGTTACAAAAGTTTGTAAAGTCGTTTTGAATTATTATTCAGTAATGAAAAATTCATATTACAATGATTGAAAAGTAATGAGGTGGATGTTCTTCCAAAGGTCCTTCCTGGTAGCCTAGGTGCTTAAATCACATCTTTCTCGGGGAAGTAGGGTTAAGGGCTGAAATAGGAGATACCCGGATGGATTTTCAAAGGTCGTACTGTTTCAATGGTTAATCCTAGTAGTCTAGGTGTTTAAATCACATCTTCCTCGGGAAAGTAGGGTTAAGGACTGAAATTGGAGATACCCGGATGGCTTTTCACAATAAGTGTATTTGGATATTATTTTTTATTTTTAAAAAGCTATTTAATTACATAATAAAATCATGACAAATTTTTTTAATCGTTATTTTTATCTAATTGAATAGCTTTTAGAAAATAAAAAATAATGTGCAAACACACTTACATTAAAAAATAGTTATTTTTTTAATTATGTATTGAAAAAATAAAGTTTCGTCCTATGCAATTGGTACTATTGTTCGGCCCTCGGCTTGCAGACATCTTGGATTTCCCCCACCTAACCTGAAATACCTAATTTAGATATAATATTTTTATTATTAAAAAGCTATTTCAATCATGAAAACTTACAAGGAAAAATAATTTTTGTCTAAATAAAAAAATGAAGTTTTGTCCCATGCAATTGGTATTATTGTTTGGCCCTCGGTGTGCAGACATCTCGGAGTCTTGGATTTCGCCCACCCAAACCTGAAATACCTAATTACGACTTGTTACGATCCTGAAGATCCTGAATTTCATTTGACAGACTTAGGTTAGGTTTTTACTTAATTGAGTTAAAACTATAAACGATTATCATTAATTCCTTATAAATATTTTTTGGAAATTATGCTTATTTTGTTAATTAAACTCGAAGCAAATGAACAGAGAATCCGAATCCGAGGTTAAAAAGACCCCAGCACGTCAGGATTCTGACATAACCTCAAAAAACCTCATAAAATTTTTTTTTAAGTCCGGGGGTCAGACCATGTTTATTATATGTTTTTGGGGTCACTGAAAAAATCGTCTGTTTTTCAAGTGCCCTCCGCGTGAAGAATAACCCATATAATAAATATAATTATTATATCTATATATTACAAACAAGTAATATGATACATCATAAAATATTATTTTGTATTACAAATAACGAAATCATATATGTTTAAAATCAAATAGACTTTCTAACCTAGCTAAAATATTTGACAATTTTTAATAGAGCCGTGCATTCGTTTATTCGAATTTTTAATACAAATTCAAGAACGCTTGGAACATTGGATTTTTCGAAATAGAAACAAATTTAACTGTACATCAAACCGCCTTGATTTCCTTGAATTATTACAATTTTTAAAATCAAAATAACTTTTTTTTTGTGTAAAAATCGATCAAAAATTCAAGTAAAATCTTCGAAATTAGACTTGTTCGAATATTCGAATAAATCGAATTTCAAATATTCAACTTGAGGTTTGGAGTCATTTTTTTTACAAAAAACAGGAGTTATTTTGATTTAGAAATTTTAATAGCTTAAGGAAATCAAACCTGTTTGATGTACATTTAAATTTTGTTCTATTTCGAAAAAACCAACTTTCCAGGCGTGTCTATATTTGTATTACAAATTCGAATAAACGACTCCACACCTCTAATTTGTATAGTCGCTCTCATAGAAAGACCATTAACGAATATTTTCATCTTTGGCAACTTATTTTTCGAAGTCTTTAATAAATTACGAATTAGAATTAGGTTTCAGCTAATTTCGATAATTTCTTTTTCTGCATATTAGCTTTTTTTTGGAATCAGCTAAAGAAATTTTAGCAAACTGGCGCATTCTATTCTGCAAATATAAGTGAAAAGTGTAGGCCAAAACTTCCTTACCACGTTCCGTACAAGAAAAGTAAAACTTGAGTTTAGAAAAATCATTCAAGACTAAGTCAAAAACATGACTTTGCTTGCAATGCAGAGAAAACGAGTTTTCGATTGATTTTATAAAATCAAAGAGTTTAAAATTCGGGTACTGGAGATTGTAATTTTGATCTAAAGTGATTAATTTTGCCACTGCATGATTAATTTGATTTGACCTACACTTTCGTCGCTTGCAGAATAAAATAGTGCGGATTTGCAATCAACGCAGTTCCCCTTTTAATTTTTGACAAATTTGACCTGTAATGTAATACATTAAACAAGGATTGTGAAAATGGCCCGATGGAGTTTTCTACTACTGTTTTTATGTTTATCGCATTTATTATGCCGATGTTTATCGCTGCGGGGTGCAAATCAAGTTACAAAAGTGAACTCGGAGAACCCGAAGATCCCGAATATGAAAAAAATTAATTTTTCCGTCGTTTCGAAAGACCCAGCTATTAAAGCTTTATGGCAAAAAGCTTTAATTCTGAAAAATTTTACCGTGAAAGCTGGCCAGTTCGTTCATAGTAAACATTTTTTAAAGGAAGACATTCTCTACGAGAAAATCCTAAAAGGACCCGATGGCACTAGTTTGTTAAAGGTAAATAATTATATATTTACTGTAAAATCGGAATCAAAATTTACAAATAAAATAAAATAAAATTCTTTTTTATTCAATAAACTGTATAATTAGATATTTTCACTTACTACTCGTTTCAAAAAAATTTGGTTTGTTTTCCCGCCAGCAAGTGCAACAAAAAACACAATTTATTCATATTTTTAGTAATTTTCAGAATAAAAAATATGTACCAAGTTAGTCTAGTCAATGTCTTATTTGAGTAGGATACAAAAAAGTGACGTTAATTTCAGGATTAAATTAGAAGGCTACAAAATGTGTGATACTAACCTCAATTTTCCTTCTTTAACAATTCATGCGACCAAAATCTTAAATGAATGTTACTTTTTATAAACGAGTAGTAAGTGAAAATACCTAATAAATACAGTTTATTGAATAAAAAAGAATTTACTTTTGTTTTATCTTTAAATTTTGATTTCATAGTTTTACGGTAATTCCATAATCACTTACCATTCTCAAAATAGCGCCATTAGGTCCTTTTAGGATTTTCTCGTGGAGAAAGTCTTTTTGCCATCAAGCTTTAATAGCTGGGTCTTCCGGAACGATGAAAATATCTTTTTCATATTCAAGTTCTCTGAGTTCACTATTGTAACCTGATTCGCCCCCGGGATCGATACACTTTGGCATAATTAATGTGATGAATAAACTTAGAAACACCAGTAGAAAACTCCACATGGCCATTTTCACAATAATTTTATAAAGAAACCGTTTTATTGTTACATTTTTAAGAGTTTGTAACGACTCTACGTGACGAAAGCCATATAACCGTCAAAACAACACGAAAAAAGTTACAGTGACAGTTCGCGGACGTTTGACGTTCCCATGTGCTACGTTACGTCATTGAAATTTGATCCTCACTTCAGTCCTGTTTTGATCCAAAAAAGTTGTACTAAAACGTCGTTTAGCGGCATCAAAATAAAGTGGCATTAGAATGGAGCCACCCGAGACTATATTTTTGGAGGACTGTTTCAATACCGAAAACTAGCCTTGAAATGATACTCTTTTTTTACAGTGTAATATCGAACCAGTTACTCAGTTTCCCATTAACCCTGACGCTTGCTTTACTACCTGCATATATTGTTTCTATTGCTTGTAGGGAATTTACTTCTGTGTACCTTGTCAAATGCTTTTTCTAGGTCACCAAATGCACAGAAAACTTTCTTTTCTATCCTCAAACTTTTTTCTGTGATCTGTCTTAAGCTAAATATCTGGTCTGTACATGATCTTCCTGGCATAAATCCACTTTGGGCTTCCCATATCTTTTCTTCTGTTATTTTCATTACACTACGAATAAGTATTTTTGAGTATATTTGACTTACGGTACTTAATAAGCTGATAACTCTGTAACTATTGCAGTTGCTTTTATCTCCCTTTCTTTTGTATATTGGTACGATAATCGCTTTTCTCCAATCGTCTGGGACTTCTCGGATCTCGATACATACATTTATCAATTCGCACAATCTGTGAGGTATGTACTCACCACCGTATTTAAGCATTTCAGCGCTAATACTGTCTACAACTCTACACCAGCAGCCTTACCGTTTTTCAAGTTCTTAATTATGTCTCTGACCTCAGTGACACAGGCTTTTTCAATTGGGTTTTCTAATGCATTATGTTCTATGTCGCAGTTTTGTTGTCCTATATCTTCACCTCCTAATAATTTTTTAGAAGAGTTTTCCAAAGCGTCTACTATCACGTCTGTATTATATAGCATTCCACCTTTGCTGTTTCTCATGCTGATAAACTCTGTACTTTTACTTTCCTTCATCTCTTTAAATAAAGTTGATGCATGAATTCTTTTTTTTTACTAAATATAGCATACCAAAGAATTAATTTTAATTTTATTTCTTAATTAAGGAGGAACATGCGATGAGTAAGATCCATTAAGATTCTTCAATGCCCTTTTAGTATGTTGAACCTATATTCATTCCACGTCATTTGGCAAAATACAAGAATTTTTTACCACGTTTTTTTGGAAATATAAGCGTTTAAATAAACATTGTGTGTTATGCACCTAACCTATCAGAATCATATAAATCGGAGATTTTTGTTCGAAAATCCAAGATATTTAATCACAAAAGTGATCAAATTGAAGAATTAATCTTCTTACTTCCAGAAAAAATAAAAAACTGGGATCTTACCACTGCTTAATATTTATAAAATAAGTTTGAAGTTGAATAAATAACATGTCAACAAAAAAAATGAATGGAACGTGGCAACGCTGTAGCCTGCGGTTGCTTTTCAGCAGACCATATAGTTATAAGCAGACTCATGGAGAATAGACATAAGGAGACCAAAGTCCTGTACATTGACTTCACGAAAAATGAGCATGTTTTTTCGCGAAGTACTCGCGCCTGAACTTCCCGTGCGTGGCGCTAGTATGAAGATACGTACAAATATTGCCTTGTATAGCGGCCATATTTTTTGTACATATGTTCATACCAGCGCCACGAACGGGAAGTTTAGGCGTGTGTACTTCGCGAAAAAATATGCTCATTTTTCGTTATATTACTTTGGTCTCCTTGTGTCTATTCTCCATGAGCAGACTGTAGCAGACGCTCCGAAGTTCGAACAGGGCTGCCAATTAAATTGGCGGGAAATAATTCAAATTTGAATTATCGGAATTACAAATCACAGAAAACAAATCATAATAAATAAACATTCGCAACTTTTTTAAATTTTAAATTCATGATATAAATACATAATACTTAAAAGTGTCTATATGGGTATATAAATTCGGAATTCAAAAAATATATATTAGTACGTATACAAATTCCAAATAAATTCGATTTTTTTTCAAATTTTGAAATTAAATTTAAAAAAAAATACTTATTCAATTCAATGTTTTCACATTCAAACTCATTGACAGCAATTTTTCTCCTCTTATTTGCTTCCCGAATATGCTCTTTCCACTCGAGCTTTCGTTTTGTCGTGAACCGGCCTTTTTCACGAAACCATTCAGATACCATGTTTCACGCGTTTCAAATACTACAGCTGACTACTACGAAAGTCAAGATGCTGTATATATTCCGCAACGTTGCCACGTTTCTTTGGAATTTTACAATTGACAAAATAACTCATAATATTATGTTTTCGAAGAAAAAGAAAAACTATTTGTTATTAGGAAGCACTATTTATATCACCACAACAACTTACGTATTAAATGGTATTAATAGGAGTGTTTTAAAATAATATTTTTTTAACTTTTCTGGGTTGGTAGGACTGCATTTTTTAATTTTATTTTGTAAATTTTTCAATCATTTTGCAATTGATTTTAAAAATTTTGCACATATTTGAATCTCATTAAACTAAAGAATTTTTCGATTATACTTATGTATTTTATATCAGTCTATTTATGTATATTATCACAAACGCTCAAATGACTTAAAAGTTGCGCATGTTCCTCCTTAAATATCTGGCACTGAGGAGGACCCCTATCCGTGGTCGAAACGTTTGCCAATTGAGTTTTGATAAAATGCATGTTTTGTAATTACATATATAAATATTCACAAGACCCTAGTGCCAATACGAAAATCCTTCAAACAAATTTAAAAAATTGGGTCAATGAAATCACACATTTTTCAAAAGAGCAGTAAATATGTAATTGAGCAGTTCATAAAATGAGCACAAATAAATACACCCATAGTAAATACATCCGCAGTACTTTGCCGCGGTATTCTAAATTCTATTGTAATCTATTGTATTCTATTTTATTTTATTTTATTATATTTTATTGTATTTTACTGTATTTAATTGTATTTCATTGTGATTTACTATATTTTACTATATTTTACTCTATTTTACTGTATTTCACTTTATTTTAATTTATTTTACTTTTTATTTTTCATAATTGCTGTGTAACTTTACAGATGGTCCATGCAGATCTGGAGAAAGATGTGAATTCCTATTACGTGAAATATCAGAATAAATTGCAGACTTACCAAGAGCAAAGAGGAATCAAAATTACGGTCAGTTGGTAAAAATAATTGTGAATTTTTTATAATAATTTCAGAATAAAAGTACTGCAATTTTATAGTTAGAGAATCAGTGAAGCTAATTTTGTCTTTTCTATTCTGAGGAATATATGACAGACTTTTTTCCGACAGAGACATGAAAAAGTCGTCTTTTGATGCCTGCTATCAATTTTTATATTTACCTTTCTTTTTCCCTTAGCGTCGTCTTACCGCTGCAAAAAATGAGGAGAAAGATACTAAAAACTGTAAGAGCAAGTTCCAGGCCGCCATTAAGACTTTTTATGCTGGTTCAGTAAATGATTGTTGGAATCCATGTATTACCGACGGGCTCACAAAAAAAGACTACCAGGTAAATACAGAATATTACTTTTTAAACATTTTTAGTATTTATTTAAAGGACAACAAAAACACTTTGCGAGTATGCTTCACACTGGCGCAACAGTGCAAGCTTTTGGGCATCAAGTCAAACCGTACACTGTTAGAAAAATCTGTACTAGATTTAGTATACATGTAATGGAAGCAAGAATGCACAAAATGAAATTAAATTTAGTATACCAGCGTACAGTAAATTTAGTATATGCATGTACTGAATTTAGTATGCACGTACATGAAATTTAGTATACGCGTATACTAAATTCAGTATAAATGTATACGAAATTTAGTATACGCATATACTAAATTCAGTATACGGATTCCGTTTTGCGTGGGTTCCGTCTTTATCATCTGCAAACATGATCAGATGAAAAATGAAATTGAAGAACAAAGGTTTAATTTTCAAACAATCATATCGTTCCGCTACATTTACGTTAATAAATTGAACAAACCTTTTAAAGAGAAGACTTCGCAGATCCTCGCAGAAAGAAGCCGAACTTTTTAGCTTTACAAGGGACTCAAACAAATGCAGCGGCGTATGAGCCTGCTACCGGCCACGTTGCCCGACTCGCGTAAATCGAAACGCGCTTGCGCAGCTGAATATAGTAAACACGTACATGAATTTTAGTATACAGAAACTATGAAATTCATATAAATGAAAGAAACTTACTGTACACTTAATAAATTTAGTATACATATAACTTCAGAAAAGAAATTTAGTATACGTAAGTATACTAAAATTACAAAGTGTAATGAATTTAGTAAAAATATAGGAAATGTAATATGCCCATGTATACTAAAATTGCAAACATTTCTAACAGTATACACTCTTAATTTGAATCAGAGGAATTTCACTGAGAATCAGTAACGTATATCTGGTTATTTGAAATATTTAAATTTCACTAGGAATCAGGGACTATTCACTTAAAGTCCAGTCATTTCCTACTGGTTTCCCAGTAGAAACTCACTGAAGTTTCTGTGAAAATCCTGTAAGTTTCCTATTGAAAACGCAGTGAGACACAGAAGAAACTGTGGTTTCTATTAGAACCAATTTTTTGTTCCAAAAAAGCTGCAACAAAAAGGAACCTATTTTGCTGAAAAGGAACCCAAAATGATGAATGGTTTCTATATGAACCCAAAGTATGGATTGTAACGGTTCCAATAGAGCCCTTTTTTCACTTCTGCCTTGACTCACTACAAAGATTTTACAAGTTAATGATGCACATTTGACTTTGTAATTCAGATTAAATTATATTGTACTGGGAAAATTTAATGGAAAAACTAAAAATATAGACATTAAGCATTCTTGAAAGGAAGATAGTGCACATTAAAGATGCCAGTTTTTAAGGTTATGTTGAAAATCTGACAGTTTCAGCTACGCATGTACCAAACAAGCGCGGTACTATTTAAAATTATATAATATACACTTGCAATATTAGGTTAATATTACATTTTTTTAGGAAGTTAGGTATTTCTGTCATTCAATTTAATTTATTTTCAAAAAGAATACAAAGTATTTGTTAATACTTATTTAATTGTTGATTTCAAATAGGCCCGCGCTTTTCGGCACATGCGCCGCTGAAAATATGAATAGCGATCTATCGGATATCAACGAACTAAAAAGGAACCCTAAAAAAAGTAAATAGTCACAGATTCAAATAGCCAGAAGTAGGTCACTGATTTTCAGTGAAATTCGACTGATTTAAATTTAGAGAGTATACAGACATCACTGCCCATGATGCTATCAAAAGAGGAGAAATAGAGGTGATTTTCCACGAAAATACCAAGAAAGACTTTTTTGTCAGGAAAGATGAATTTTCAACAAAACACCCGGCGAAAATTGATTGGGAAAAGATTCCGCAGAAGCGTAAGCTGGGACAGATGCATTTGGGAAAATTTAAACATTATTTTGGTAGATTTTAAAACTATTTTGCGTGTTTATTGAGAAATTTTCTTAACCAAATTGTTGAATTTTGAACAAAAAAGACGGATTTTATTATTGGGTTCTATTAATTCAATTCGGATTTGACTGAGAAAACGAGAAAAAAGGGAAAGTTTCTTGAAAACAGGAGAACAAGAGGAATTCTTTATAAAAGGGGAAACGAGGGGAATAGGGGAAAGAGTGTCAAGTCTACGTAAAGAATAGTTATATTAAAAAAGAATGTAAAAATAAAAACAAAATGATTGAATTATGAAACACACACGTATAACATGCATGTAAGTATTATTATTGTATTTGTTTACAGGCTGCGATAGATTGCTGTGATAAAAAATATGAGGCTGCAAAACCTCAGTGGAATACGGATCTAGATGAAGTCGATAAATGCATTGATGAGTTATAATCTATACTGCACTCTGTACTGGTTCTCCTCGGAAAAGGTTTTCTACAGTTTTCCTTTCCCTTGGCCAAATTTACAAACAAATGCGTTCGCTGTTAATCAAAATCCGGCTGCAGACGGTAATTCATAGTAGGCACTTATTTATGTTACTAAATGTATTATAATGCAGTTCTTATAATACTTTTATAGATAAACAGTTTGAACAAAGTAATTTGTATATGTAACCCTTCCAATCTCCAACAGTTTGTAAATTCACAGTAGAAATGCAGCAATTTTGTGTTGAACGGGCGGAAGGACCAAAATATAAACAGAAATCTTTTTTTCCGAAGATATTTGGGCGGACCTGTTAGACCGTTTCGTATATTGTTAACTAACAATAAAGTGTGTAAATTGAAACGATTTTTAACATGCTTGCTAGCAAGAAACAATCTGAAATCAGGAAAAAATTAATTTACAATTACATTTTTATTTAAATTAATTGTTTTCCCTCTATCTTGTCCATTAAATGTTTAACCTGCGCATTGACAGTACAGAGATCCCTTTTCGATTTATTCCCTTCTTGTATTCTGAAAAAGGATTGATCTTTGGAGAAACACACTGCAACAGTTTTAAAAAGAATCTTCATTTGCATAGGCCATACAAATTTACATAGGCGATACAAATTTACATAAATAAGACATAATAATTTTTGGAATATTAATTAACTTACCATTGGAAAATTCCAAAGATTTTGGGTTCACTTCGTAAATGTATAGCCGTAAACATTATATGACAAGAAGAAGCATGAACTCTTCTAGAATGTTTCCAGTTCTAAAAATTTCTTTTCCCCCAACAAAGATTGTTCTACAGTAACAGCAGCTTTATCAAATAAGGAATTTCCTGCAATAGAAATAAAATTTTAGTACTTAGTTAATTGTTTTAATATTATAGGTTAGTCGACTTGTTTCGAGTCAAAAAACATTATGGTTTAAAACCAACTTCTCAAATCTTTCTCTAAAAAATAGGTGTGTCACGAAAATCTCGAAAGCATTGTTTTCGCTTTTCCTCAATGTCAATTGGGTAGTTTGAAAAACTCGGAGGAAGGAATGTTGCGAAATTTACAAAGATAGTTAAGAACTGAGTTTTAGTTGATTAAGATTTATTATTGTAGAATTTCATTATCATATTTTCAGTTAAAATAATTAATAATCAACCACGAAAAAGGGAATTTTTAACAAAATAGTTCAATTTTCAACCAAACTGATGAATCTTTGATGAAAAAATGAATTCTCAACAAAAAGTGTTGTAGTTGATATTTCCACCAAAAAATATTTTAATTTTAAATAAAAAACAGTTAGATAAAACCAAAAATACAAATTTTTGAACAAAAGAGTTGATTTTTGAACCAAGAAAAAAAATCTCGTACAAAGTGATGAGTTTTTTAAGTCATAAAGACGAATTTTTGAAGATAAAAATTGAGTTTACAACCCAAAAATGTGCATTTTCTACCAAAAAATTGAATGTTCGGCTACAAAATACGAGTTTTCAACCAAATAAATGAATTTTCAAATGAAAAAGATCAATTTTCTAGCGAAAATGAAATACTTGTAACTACATTTTTAGTAAGAAAATTTGTTTTCAACGACAACAACAAAAATTTTCAATTAAAGAAATGAACTTTTAATTAAAATGATGCATCTTTAATCAAAAAATTGATTTTTAACCAAATAGTTAAATTTTCAACCCAGAAAATGAATTTTTTACCAAAAAATTTGAAATTTAATTTTCAAAGATATAGTTAAATTTTCAACCAAATAGATGAAATGCCCATGAAAAATAAAATTTCGACGAAAAATGGAATAATTAAATTTTTAGTTAAAAAAATGTATTTTCAATTTAAAAAGTAACTTTGAACCAAAGAAATGAAACTTGAACCATAAAGATTAATTTTCTACCGAAAAAGGATAACTTTTAACAGAATACATGAATTTTCAACCGATTATTTTAATTTTTAATGGAATTTTCAACCTGATAGTTCAATTTTCAAATAAAAAGGTTAATTTGCAGCCAAAAGAGACAAATTGTTAACCAAATAAATAATATAATAAATTTTCAATGAAATAGTTAAATTTTCAATCAAACAAATGAATTTTCTACCAAAAAGATTCAATGTCTAGAATAAAAATCCGTCAAAAAATTTAGTTACATTTTTTGTTAAAAAAATTGTTTTTCAATATTTTCAACCAAAGATATGAATTTTCAACCAAAAAAGAATGATTTTTAAGAAAATACATGCATTTTCAACAAAAGACAAAGTTTCAACCTAATACAGAAATTTTCAACCAATTAATTAAATTTTCAACTGAAGAAGACAAATGTTCAATCAAACATGGAATAGTTAAATATTCATTTAAAAACTAATTTAAAAAAATGTTAACGTAGAGCCTCATAAAAAATTCCAATCAGATTATTAAACGCGCGGAGAGTCTTATTTTGTCAATGAAAAAAAAAATCTGCCAATCTGACAGAATTGTAAGTGAGAGGAAAAAGTGGTGTCATTTATATATTTAATTTGTTGGAATTTTCTCGCTATAATAAGGAAACTTCTGTTAATCATACACAAAGTTCTCAAATCACATAAGGTTTCCTGTAAAATCCATAACAAAATTTGAAAAATAAACAGAGTGTTTGTCTAAAGAAAAGGTAATTAGTGCGCGCCTAGCGCGCACAATGTTCTCGTATAATGTAAACGTGGTAAATAAAATATTGTACAATGAATATTTTTAGAAATCGTTATGATTTTAGTGATCGGCCGGGATATTTAATTCCAAAATCACTCTCAATTCTTATTTCAGAATCCAAAATTGTACAGTGAATTCGTTAAAAGGAATGAGTCTTTTAAAATAATTCCATTTTGTACAACTGGACTAAATAATCAAATTTTTCGCGCAATTTCCTTCAGAGGTGCTGCCCTCTACCGGAACTAAACTACACGCTTTTACGAGCGCCTATATTCTAGACTGCGTGGGTAAGAACCACGAGGGAATAGTATCCTTCGTGGTAAGAACTAAAAACATATATCTTAAGCTCTCTCGATATATGAATGGTGATAACCGCATTATCGGGCAAAACTTTTGACGTGCGTTACAATCGTTAGCTATACCAATAATTAATAATATAATAATTAAAATATATTTGTGATCAAATAGGCCAAAAAAGGTTGAAACATATTCGAAAATATGTGCAGGGTAGCGGAACCAATTGAGGGCGAACCGTTTGTCGGTCAAACAGATGATTTCTTCTAACCTGTAAATTAAATATGTTATTTTCTGAGTACAAGTAATGAAATCAGTTTCCATTGAGATTCTGAATGAAAAAAAAATATAAGCGTGCGTGCAAAAATATTGAAAATATAGAGGATTTTTTCTTCGACCTCGGACAATAAGAACCCCCTCGGTAATTGCTCTCGTTACCCTACGTATTTGAAGATATTGCGTCGTTGCATTTGGTGGAATCCCTCTAGATGTCACTAGTAGCACACTACATTTTTTTTTTAAACACGAATTCCAATATTCCATTCTCCATATTTTCAAACCGGTTTTGACTTCTCGCTGAAATTCGCTTAAAACGAGGTGAAATATTGAAAATTGTTCATTGAACTGCAAAAATGATAAATATTTGTCTTGAATCAAGTGTTTAGCAACAACTAATATTTAGTCTCCCTCTGTAAGAGCAAACATATTTTTCAATGCATTAAACATTACGTCAAGCCCATTATAACATAAATCTGATGAAAAGAAAAATACCTTTTTTCTATTCAACTGTTGAAACAAAAGAATATATTGAGAAGAGTAACAATAAGTAAGTAAGAATAATACTTAATTAGAATCGATTGAAATCGATTGGAATCGATCACAAATAATGTTGGACAAAGTAAGAAAGATGCACTCCTCACTGTTGAGAACCACTTTGTGCCAGGGGGGCTCCGGTGAATTCTATGGGCGGGGCCTTCACCATCGCCACCAGCACCAGCTGGCAGATGTTTCCCACTAGCGTAAACCTACGCGGAGAGAATGTAGTTCGTCTTTTTCTCGCAAATCACTCCAAATACAACCGAATTTTTCCGAGTTCAGAGTTCCTGCTTTCACATCAGACAAATCCATTACATATGTCCCAATCTCTTTTAGTCATTTCACAACAAACAATTTGCACCAAGAGTTTTCTGCACGAGTACAAACCGAGATTCTCTGAAATCTAACCGTGCAGGGCTGCACCCTCATCACCTCAACTCCCCAGGTCTTACTCAATTTTTCTTGCCAAAAATATTTCTTTGCATTTTCAAGTTTAAAAGTTGTATTTAAAAAAAAAACTTGTTTACACAAGGTTTTTAATTGCATTTTACGCGCCAAAGAGATGTTTCTAGCAAACCTCAAATAATAATATTGTATAATTGTATAGATTTTACACTGTGTACTAACTTGCCTTTTGAGTTTTTTTTTTATTCAAAGTCCCATGACTTACTATTTCTGTCATAAAAGCGCCTCGATAAAGCTAAATATTGAGTGTCATTCTGGTGAAAATTTACAAAAAGAAATTAAGAATGATGCATGCATACACGGAGGCCCGCGAAGATATATGGTCACTAATGCATTACGTAATTTAAGTATGACCTCTTTTGAACGAAAAACTTGATTGAAACTTTTGTTCTCACACATACCATATCAAATATCATGCACGTTGTGTACTAAAAGTCAGCACGATAATTTAGGAATGTACTCGCGCGTTTTAGTTTCCATTTTAAGGCCATGTAACACTTTACTGATTTCTACTTTACCGACCCTTTTTTCACAACTCACACCACACAAATTCCGTTACCGAGTTGAAAATTTGAGAAATTAAATAAAAGGCAATCAGCAAAGTTTGCATGGTCTTTAGTCCCTCGAAATAAAAAAAATCCCATAATTTTCTAAAAATAAATTTTTTTCCTCTTCAAAAAATTTAGGACCACAATACGGTCTTTAGTGTTTTTTCACGTAACTTGATCAATTTTCAACATGATATCTCAAATCCTGAAGACGTAAGTTGTTGCGAAAGAAATGTCGGTAAGGTAGGAATCGCGTAAGTATTATGTGCATGGCCTTAATAAATAATATATAATTATAAGGGCGTTGGAACCAATGTCCAAGCTTAAAATGGAATTTCCACATTTTGCTCCCTAAATACTATAGAATTACATCCGTTTTAGATATAATTAGGGCCTGTTCCTGTTTTAAATCAAATCTGTATTCGAAGTGAAAAATTGGCTAATTCCAATACATCCTGTGTCAAACGTTTTTTTTTTCATGTATTCCTTTCATAAAAAAAAACAACTTTTAGGGTAAATGTCCCAGTAATCGTCAGTTTTTAGGTGTAAACGCCAGAAGTAAGTATTTTCCGCATGAAAATATATTCCTAAAATATTTTCAAGTAAGTTTGAACAGTGCTTGTTGTGGAAACCAAATTAGTTTTTTTCTACAAATAGAGCACATAAGTAAAAAAAATTGATTTGTATTGCCGGCGGCGATGAATCACGAAACGTGGAAAATAGCTTAACATTTATGTTAGAAAACACGTTTTGTTGGCTTAAGCTTTTAATATGTGAAGAAATTACTTGATCGGGACGAAAATTATTTTTTTGTAATAAAAGATCATTTTTGTTTCATAAAATTAAGTAAAATCTTCATTTAGTACCTTCTCGTTCGAGTAATATCGGTCACGATCATAGGGATATTTCCAAAGCATAGTTGCTCCAGTAATCGTGTCCGGTCGCGAAGACTAGGACGAATCTGTTAAAATTTTATTTCCATATTTCGTTACAAATAATGATTTAATTAATTCCAAAAAGGCGTGAAATGAAATCGGAGAACTGAATATAAATATAAATTAGTATATAAATTAGTGTTTAAAACTGAAAAAGGTGATGTAAACTATTGGCATGACTTTAGTGTGATTTCATTATCCATTTTTTAGTTTATTATTTTTCAGTGAAGTTAACATTTATTGAGTAGATTTTCATTAGCTAACATTAATCTATACTGCATAATATAAAGAAAAATGTGTAACAGATATAT
>CAKNYM010053993.1:627-51849 GCA_932195095.1 Andricus curvator | reverse complement strand
ACGGTCGTGAGACGTGGTTACAGCTGAAATTTTACCGCGATTTCGCTAGGAGCGGGTGCAATTTTTCAGATTAGCACCCGCTCCCGGCGAAATCCTGTGGTTGTCCTTATGACAAACTTTTATATATATATATATATATATATATATATACTATTGTATTTCAATCAGGTATTTCAGTGTATACAAAAATACTTAGTGCCTGCCAATCTAAAATAGCTTAAATATAAGATTTTCAATTGAATACTTTTTTTAAAAAGTTGAGGATATGAATATAGTGCGCTTAATTTAAAATGACTTGTGAATGTAGAGTAGGATTGAAAAACAGAAATGAAATTGCGAACAATTTTCCTTTTTGAACAGAAGCTTTTACATAAGTTTCCTTTAGTTTCAGAAACAAAAACGCAATTGACATCGCATTTTTGCTATATTTGTCAACGTAAATCGTATGGGAATGGATCATCGTCAACTTTTGGAGACCTCTTCTGAGATTTCCTTTAGTTTCATAAGAAAAGTCAATTCGCAATTAGCAACACAAAAGGGGAAAAGCGGCGCGAAAGCCGAAAAGGGCGAGAGCAGTCGACTTGGAGTTGAGCGAGCACAGACTGAGGAACTGCTGCGCTGTTCCTCGGGACTTCGGTTCCACTCGGGGGATTCCGTTCCGTCTCGTGTGCGGCTCGGCAACCCTTTCGTGCAGGGTCGTACCGAGTCCCGCGTGATGGTAACATTTATGTTGCACCCCCCCTCCCCCGTGGAAGTTCGGGTGTTTTTTAATTTCCGTAATGTGTTTGTCCAAGTCTGATATAGTCTCAAAAAAAAGGCATTTAAACAAAAGTTTGCAAATCTTCTGTTTTCTTCTCGAGGTTTGCTTTAATAATTTTAAATCTGGTCCATCATCATGTTTTGGTTTCATTAGGATGAGTAAATTTGTCTTTTGGAGTCTGGGGTTGTAAATATTAAATATTAATATTAATATTAAATATTAAAGTTCTTTACGAGTGTCCCTATTTTTGTGCTTTAGGTTCCTCTTCTCTCGTTGTTTTTTCGCTTCTGATCCTCCTCCATGGTTATCTTCTTTCTGAAACAAATATGAAAAGAGAAACGAAAAATCTGTCCGTGTAGTCAATTGTCGTGGAGATTTCTCGTTTTTATAGTCGATTGTCCTTTGAGTCTGTTTTTTGTTTGTCTTTGGAGTCGATTGTCCTCTGAGTCTGTTTTTATTTGACTTTAGAGTCAATTGTCCTTTGAGTCTGTTGTTTGAGTTCAATTGTTGTTGTTTTATTTAGTTATTAATTATTAAAATTATAAATCCCATTAAAAATATGTAATTTAGTTTATTAACAGAAAGTCATAGTCAGTTTGTTTCCTGTTATAGGATTTTTAATTCTGCGTTCCACTGTTTGTACTTTCTTTCTAAGGTTTATATTTCTTCTTGTATTTCTTATTATATTATCGTCTTTTTCTTTCTTCTCAAAGAAGACTGTTACTTCTGTCTTGTATTAGGAGTCAAAATGTTGTTATCTTTTAAATTGTTCGTTAGAGTCGTTTTACAGTAGTTGTGTTCAGAGTGTTGTTTATAGTTTTTCGAGTTTATGTGTATCGTTAATGCTATTGATCCAATGCCATTTTTGCCTTTGTTCAAGTCTCAATATTCTGACTTAAACTCATTAATATTTCCCACGCCTATGTGCCCTTATCTGTATTTACATTTTCTAATTTAAAATCATTTATGTTCCATTCTCCAATTCTTTTTCCCTTCAGGTTTTTTAATTCGTAAATCGTTGGGGAAATTTTCTTTCTAATAATGAAAGGACCTTCGTACTGATCGTAAAGTTTACCTGCTTTTTTATCCGCTTTATTTGATAGTTTGGTTACCCTTTTTAAAGCCCTATCACCTGTTTTAAATTCTAACGGCCTTCTTCATAAATTGTAACTGTTAGCTTGTGTTTCGTTTGCTTGATCTAAGTTCTTTTGGACTTCCTCTTTTATGATTTGTTTTGTTCTAATTCGCGGCCTAAATTTAAAAACGCTGGGGTAAATTGAGTTGACGAGTTTTTGCTAGTATTAATTGCGAACTGCAAATCGTCTATGTGTTCGTCCCAGGTTGAATGATCATTGTCTAAATAGGTTTTAATTATTTGTTTAATTGTTCTATTGTATATATATATAGATTGTATCGTTCTGTCGGGTTAGCTTGGGGGTAGTGTTTTGGCGTTTTCGTGTGGCTAATGCCGAATTTTTCCGTTAATTCCCTTAAGGTCTTGTTGACAAATTCTGTGCCATTATCGGTGTGGAGAATCCGCGGTGTGTCCCAACGCGAAATGACATGTTTGTGCAATTCTGACTCTATTGTGGTTCCGTTTGCTTTCTTAATTGGGATTATTTCGACCCATTTTGTAAATAGGTCTACGAACACTAAAATGTATTGATTTTTTCTCTTTTTAGAACTTTGTAGCGGGCCCATAATATCGACTGATATCATGGTCCATGGTTCTTCTAAAACTCTTTTTCCCATTAATCCTATCTTACTTTGATTACTTGGTTTTACTCTTGGACAGATCTGGCAGTTTTTTACGTAATTGATCACATCCGAATATACCCCTGGCCAGAAGTAATGTTCGGAAATTTTCGCGTAAGTTTTCTCTGAGCCTAAATGTCCTGCCTGGGTTTCATCGTGGTTTTCCCGTAAAACTTGAGCTCTAAGTTTTTTAGGTACGACTAATTTCCAGTGATTTGAGTCTGGTAATAGAGTAGATTTGAGTGGGTCAGTTCTGTAAAAGTAGAGTTGCGAATCTCTCATTCGCCATTTTCCATGTTCTTCGGGTCTTTTCGTAACTTGTCTGAATTTTTTAGAATACCAGTCGTCTGTTTTGTCATTAACGTCCGCTTTTGGTTTTTCTACGCTATAAGCTAACACGAACGCTATATTTTTCGTTGGTTCCCCTGATCTCGAGAGGGCATCAGGGACTATGTTTGAACTACCTTTACGATATATGACTTCGTAGTCATATTCTAGTAATTCTAGTGTCCATCTGGCTAATCGGTCAGTGAGGTTTTTTAGGTTATGGAGCCACTTTAATGCTAAGTGATCCGTGATTACTTTAAAGCTATAGCCTTCTAAATATGGCCTAAATTTTCTTATGGTCCAAACTACCGCTAGACATTCTTTTTCGGATGCCGAGTAACGGGATTCCGCACCGTTTAGACTTCTACTCGCGTATGCTATCACGTAATTTATGCCATCAATTGTTTGTGTAAGTACGGCTCCTAACCCCGTATTACTCGCATCGGTTTCGAGTAGAAAGGGTTGAGTAAAATCTGGGCAGGTAAATATAGGTGCTGAAGTTAAAAGGTCTTTAATTTTTTGGAAAGCCTCATCTTGTTCTAATCCCCAATCCCACGGTTTATCTATTTTAAGTAATCTGTTCATTGGTTCTATTGTTTCGGCAAAGTGTGGGATAAATTTTCTATACCAACTTGCCATTCCTATTATGCGCTGTAATTGTTTAATATTTTTAGGTTTAGGGAATTCTATGATTGGTTGGATTTTTTCGTCATCTATTTGGAGTTCTTTGTCGTTAACTTTAAAACCAAGGTATTTGATTTCTGAGCAGCCGAACTCGCATTTGTCCGGACTGATTGTTAAATTTGCTTCGTTTATTTTGTTTAGTACGATATTTAAATATTTCAAATGATCGTCAAAATTTTGTGTTACTATTACATATCATCTAAATAACAAAAAACGTTTGGCTTTAAATCTGGAGTGATGATTTTATCCATCAGTCTCTGGAAAGTGGCTGGAGCATTGGTTAAACCGAATTGCATCCTTTTAAATTGATACATGCCTTTTCCAGGGACTGTGAATGCTGTAATTGGTTTTGAATTTTCTTCTAATGGAACTTGTAAATACGCTAATTTTAAATCGATTTTGGAGATAAATTTTGCCGATCTTAACGTGTCTAATATTTCTGTCATGAGTGGGATTGGGTACAGGTCTTTTTTAGTAATATTATTAACCTTTCTGAAATCTAAACAGAATCTATAATCTTTACCCGGTTTTTTGATCATCACTATAGGGTTTGACCAATCGAAACAAGACGGTTCAATTATGTCTTCTTCTAATAATTTATCAACTGTCTGATAAATTATTTCCTTCATTTTTGGGCTCACGTGATAATATCGCTGTTTAATGGGTGTGGTGAGCCCACACTTGTAGTTATTTACTACAAGAAACTATCCACCTAGAAACACTACCCGAATCGGGTAGTGTCACGCCTACCCTGAAAGGGAAATGGCTTAACGGTATAAAAATGGGATCGTGGCCCTGGACGTCAATTTTATGTTTCGTTAAATGAGTAGCCCTGTGTTCTTCTCCCTGGTGTATTTTAATTTTATTTTCTAAGTGTTTTTCTAATTGGGATTGTTGACTTTCGTTAAGCTCAACAATACCTTTGCAAATTTCTGGCGAACTATTGTTTTGTTCGTCGATTTTTCCTAAATTGTCCGAAATATTATTTAATCTTATTGCTTTATTTTAAAAATTAATCCATTGATTTCTATTATCTATTTCCCTGATCTCGTTCGCTTTTTGAGATTCCTTTCCTATTTCGTTTTGATTAGTAATTTTTTTATTTTTCCAAAGATTACTGTCACTATCCTTATATTTTTCCTTGTATTTTTTATTGTAAAATATTTTTCCCGAATTGTTTTTCTTATTCTTCCTTTTGATTCTTGGTTTGCCTAATGTATCTGAGTCTTGAGTGCTTGAGTCGTCGCTAGTGTCTGGGGTGGGGATGTTCTCTAGGGGTTGGAATTTGTTACTTTTGGGGATGTTCATTAGGCTTGGGATATCCTTTATGGGGTTTGTTACAGGGATTTGGGCGTTTTTGGTTTTTTGGGATTGGTTAGGATTGACGGGTACAATGGGAATTTCACTATTTTCTAACTTTGGACTATTTTTGTCAAACTCTCTGGTACTTTTTAAATTAATTTTACCTCCGAATTTCGGTTTAGTCTCTATTGTCCTATTTTCTTTTTCTTTAATCCCTGGTTTATTTCTAATTTTTTCTTTTTTAACTTCCTTATTCTCTTTTGTTGTAATGTCAGGTTGAGTTTCGATTTTGTTTTCGATTATTGAGGTGGGGAGCACAGTGATAATTCAAGGTCATCCGTAAGGCTTTTAGCATGTCTGTGCCTAAAATACCTACGGAGTTTAATTTTGGGACTAACCTGAACATTACATGTTTTACTTTTTTTCCGATCATAATTGGAATTACTGATTGTCCAATTATGTCGACTGTTTCTCCGTTCGCAACTATTAATTTTCGCGAGACGGGTTTAAAAATTGAAATTTTGGAATTCTGGATTTTTTCCAGCAATTCCTTTCCCACATAAGAGTCTATTTTACAAATGGCATATTTTCTCGTGTCTCGCATAGTTTTGCTGAAAAGTAGATTTCTTTATATTCAACAACATATTCCACGAATAACTCAAAAACTATGCTTCTTTACAAAAAGATGATAGACAACAAATCTGTAGATCTTTCTGAGCTGAACAATTTTATTCATAATCATTTTTTTCGTATCTTGCATAATGTGGCGGGTAATTTGAATTTTTGATTTTTCAATTAGTTTTTCTAGATTAAAACAAAAACCGTGCATCTTATCAAAAAATGGTTGAAACAAAATTTGTAGAACTTCTTGAGTTGAACAAATTTTTTTTTTATTATCATACCTTTTTTCTATCTTGGATATTTTGGCGGGAAACAACAGTTTTTTATTTTTAATAACGTTTTCTCGATTAAAACAAAAACCGTGCATTTTATCAAAAAACGGTTTGAGACAAAATTTGTAGATTTTTTTAAGGTGGATAATTTTTCATTCCTACATTTTTCTTTATCTCGCATAGTTTAGTCGGAAAATGGATTTTCTGATTTTGTAAAAACTGTTTTTGATGAATAAAAGCAGAACCGTTGGTCGAAAACAGCTAGTTAACGAACTCGTCTTTTTTTTGCATCCTGAAGAAGTGTGCCAAAGCACAATCCAATCCGATTAGTCCTTCGAAAGTTATTGTGGGAACAGACGACAACGACAACGACAACTATACAACGACAACGACGACAACAGACAGACAGACACCGTCGGAAAAACCGTTTTTTCGGATTCAGGGGGTCATGCAACGTGGAGATTTGATGAAAACTGGGAATGTCAAATTTTACATAAATCTAATACCTTCTTTGATGAGAATGTAAAAATACAATTTTGTATTCAATCTACTATTTTTCTCTTCCTAAAAGGAAAAACACTTTATTTACAATATGGTACCCCAAAATTGAGCATTTCAACAGCTGTGGTCCCTGTATTTGTACAGAAAAAATGTTTCTTAAATATCACTTCATGAAGTAACAACTACTTTGTAAGATGGAAAGATATTATTAACAATAATGATTTAAAACTTGTTTCATTACAACTAGTAAATCTGATGTGAAACCGAAAACGTTGAAACTAAGTCAAAATAATTGAGATTGGTTGATTATTGTAATATATTTGTTTATATAACCTAAAAATTCCGTAATATTCTTACAGTTTTAATATTTATTACACAAATATTGCATGAATATGAGTATGGCAAGATCATACCTTTTATATTAAAAATACGGTAATGTTTAAAAGTAGTAAAGTTTACACGCCAACATTTTGTTAAAGGCCAAAAGGAAATTGAGCTTGCAGGAGCAAGCAGCCAAAAATCTGCAAAGCAACAACATATTGGATAAATATAACAAGTTAATGAAGAGCCGACGGAAACTTCAATATTCCTCTGGGGAGAGTGATATCGAGGAACACGATGATGGTGAGGAAGGGGATAAAAGTAATGATCCTGAATCAAATGAAATGTTGGGTATGTTTTTTTCCATATTAAGTCTTTCTATGTGCCTTTTCTCAAGGCTGCCACTCAGTCACTCTTGTTACTTTTAATCCCATTTTTATCACTTTTTGAAAAAAGAGTCTTTAAGTAACTTTTTTGTAAGAGAAGGCCACTTTTGTCCCTCTTTTCGCTGTTATCGAAGAATGAGAAGATTAAACTTTGCAAGGTTTTTCTCAAATTTTAGAATTAATTCTGTAAGATTCCATGAAATCATACTAATTATGTAAACTTGCTGTCAATGTTTCTTGAATAACCTGCAGCAAAAGCAGCTCTTTAAAAAAAAAAAAATTTATTTCCGCAAATCCTGCACCAAAAAAAATCTTACGTGCTGATATGGTATTTATTGCTTTGCTTTATTCCCCCTGAAAACTGAATTATAGACCGCACTTGGAATTGGAGCACGTCCACAGTTTTTACCATATTTTGTGCACTAAGCTTTGAACATTCGCAGATTTATTTTCATATAAATTTCATAAATATTATCTGAAACAAATGACTATTCATATATAACTTCGGCGAATTTATAGTCTGCGGTTTCAGGTCAGCAGAAAGGCATTTATGATTTTTACTGTACTTCATTGGCTTCTCTTGTGAAATTTGTTTGAACCATTACTTGTCTGTCTCATTATAATGTTTGTGGAAGCTAGTAATAGTATAATTATCTTTTAGTCAAAACTTTTACCTTTTGGTACTAAATGCCACTTTTTGCACTTTTCCAAGTACCTGTGATTGTGGCAGCCCTGCCAGTGACTTATATTTTGACATATACTTTGACGATTTAACACTGTTTTTTAAAACTGTTTATTAAAAATTTATTGGACACTTTTTAGAATATTCCGATACTGTTCTGCTTAATCCAAATGACGTTATTGAACTTGTTTCGCCTGCGGCTAGTAATAGTAAGTACCTATTTGTACTAGAGGAAGAGGTTGAATAAATGCAGATAACTTATTAATAAACCTTTTCACTGAATTTCACTTTTCAAGTTATGAACTTTAATTTTATTCTGATCACAAGCTTTACACTCCCTAATTTTTCAAACTCTTTTTCCAAATTTTTTCAAACAAGGTAATATTTTTTGGCTGATGCAGCAAAAAGATAGTTTTTAAAACAAAATAACTACTAAAAGCTAATTTTTAAAACGGAATGGATAGACAACAATATAAAAAAAGAAATATCACATTCTGTCCATACAATTTAAACTAATATTATTCAGCAGGTATAAGATGATCAAAAAAAAAAAAAAAAATCTTGAGAACTTATTACAGAACTCCAAAATTTTGCTGTTGTCAGGATCCGACTTTCTTCGAACGTGATATAGATAAAATGAGTAATTTCTTTGAAAGAAATTAAAGGATTCTTTTGGTCATCCGTTCATATCTTGATAATACCTTTTATTTCAAAAATAAATAAAAGCGTCGCTACATATGGCCGACGTTTCGACACGGCTTTGTGTCTTTCTCAAGGCTGCAAAATACATAATAGTTTTTTGTTGTATGTTAAAAAGAAAGCTTAATATTTAAAAGTCAGACTTCGATCTAAAATATAGCTAATTATCTAAATACCTGTAAATAAAGAATACAATTAATTTTTTTTGAAATCAAGCTGCAGAGGTATAAACTGTCATTCTTGTTAAGAGTCAAAATAACGTCAGAACGTTATTTTCACGAATAAAACAAAAACCACGCATCCTATCGAAACATGAGTCACAATAAATGTGTACCTCTTTCTTGGATGAACAAATTTTGTTTCGGTCATTTTTTCGTAGCTGGTAATATTAGTCTGAAAATTTGATTTTTCTATTTTCAATGCTGTTTTTTACGAATAAAACAAAAACTGCGCGTCATATCAAAAAGTGAATGATAAGAAATTTGTAGATCTTTTTTAGGTACACAATTCTGGTGAAATGATCTTTTCTGTTATCTTGCATAGTTTGACAGCAAAATGGCTTTTTTGATTTTTCATTAATTTTTTGTGCGATCAAAATTAGAATTTTTTATTTTTCAAAAAATTCAAAAAGTTGTTATGAAAATATTATAGGGTGTTCAAAAAGCAACGTTTTTCTCCTCTTGAGTTTTTTTCATATCGTGCGTTTTTCGGCTTAAAATGTTCATTTTCGTTTGTTTTTTGGTATTTTGAAAATGCTATAACTCCAGTAATTTTTTTTTTATCACGAAAAGTCATGAGAATATTTTGTTCGTAATTTTGCGTACTACTAATAACCGTACATAGAATTTTCAAATCTTCCAAAAAAGTGGTCTCAAAAATTTTCAAAATGTGCTCACTTTTTGGATTTTCATCCAAAATAGCTGGTTAACGAACTCGTTCTTTATTTTTCGGCCATAAAAAAGTGTGCCAAAGCTCAATCAAATCTGATCATTTTTTCGAAAGTTATCGTGGCTACAGACAGACAGACAGGCAGGCAGACAGACAGACAGACAGACTACAGACTACAGACAGACAGACAGACACCTTGGTAAAAATCGTTTTTTCTAGCTCAGGGGGTCTCAAAACGTGGAGATTTGATGAAAACCGACTATGTCAAATTTTACATAAAACCAATACCTTCTCATTAGAATGAGAATGTAAAAAAGCGAAGACAGAAAAACGAACGAGAAAAAAAAAACTTTTTAAATTGTAAATTTGTTTTCGAAGGACATAACCAAACAAATGATTCGTGCAAACAGAAGCTAAGGTTAGGACATAGAAAATGTAGAAATTAAACAGAAACAACAACTCTCAGGGCGCAGTCCCATGGAGGCAGATCAGCAGAACAGCGGAACAGTTTTGACCAATGAGGTGACTGCGAGAGCTTTGCAGGCACCTCATTGGTCAAAACTGCTCCATCACTCTACCAATCCACCTCCATGAGACTGCCCCCTCAGGTGAAAATTAAAGCAAAGATCCTAGTACAATCTATTGAGCGCGGCAAGAAGTTTCAAATTCAAAAAAGGGGGTAAAGTATTAATTTAAAATGCATTGGTAATAATTATTGATATGCCATCTTTCAGATTGTAAGTTAACACAAATGTCAAAATATTTTTAAATAAAAATTGATTCGATAAATTTACGTTTATAAGAGATATTCTCTCTCGCTAAAATTTGTATATTATTGTAATTAAAATCGAAAAAATGGTCACAATTCCAAGCATGTTGCGAAAGACCAGTATTATTGTTACCGATTACACAAGCTCTTTTGTGCTCAGCTATTCGTATCTTTAATCTCCTGGAGGTTTCTCCGATATAGACTTTCTCACAGGCTGTGCATTTGATCATGTAAACTAAGTTGGCTAAATTTTCCGTTGCATCCTTGTCTTTTTTTATTGATAAAACAATTTTCTAATTTATGGCTATTTTTAAAATAAACATTAATGTTAGACTTCTTAAGAGAACTTCTAATTCTTTCAGCTAACCCTTGAATATATGTAATAGTTAAGACTTTATTATTTGCATTGTGATTATCTAACTACTTTTGTTTCCTAGCGTTGTTTGAACAGTTATGAATTTCATGAACTCTTCCTTTTATAACACTGTTGATGAGTGGTAGAGGATAATCATTTAATTGTAGAGTTTCTTTAATGAAATTTAAATTTTCACTCCGAAACTTTACATGACTTAGCTTAATACACCTGTCAACTAAGTTTCTAATTAAACCAATTTTTTGCGAAAAGGGGTGATGAGAATTGTAATTAAGATATTGGCCTGATGATGTCGGTTTTTTAAACCAATTAGTAATTAAACATTCATTCTCAGTTTTTATGATAGATAAATCTAAAAAATTTAAAATATTGTTTTCCTCAATTTCAAAGGTGAATTGAATAGATTTTTCAATACTATTGAAAATTTTAACAAAATAATTAATTTTATCGGTCGGAATTATAGTGAAAATATCATCAACAAACCTTTTAAAAAACACCGGTTTAAAATTTAATTTGGATAAGGTGATATTCGGTACGACATGGCACAGACACAAGGTCCGAGTAGATCCGAAGATCTAAATTGTAACTCAGCTGAGAATAGGGCACAAGGTCCGACTAGATTTGAAGATCCGAATGGTGACTCAGCTGAGAATGGGCCACTAGGTCTGGCTAGGCCTGAACTTCTATATGGTCGCTCAGCTGAGAATAGGCCACAAGGTCCGATTAGACCTCAAGGTCAGAATAGGCCTCAAAACCATATAGCTACAGGCTATATGGGTACTGAAAACGACAGACCAGAGGATTGGGTATGTATATTATCATGGAAAATTTGTTTTGAGTTTGAATCGTGTTTACTGTTCCGCATTGCTATTTCCTGAATAATTAATTATGAGAATAATAATGGGTATTTAATTTCAATGTTTTCATTTAAACAGATATATCTAAATGAAAATACGCCTATTCATTCCGACGTCTGGGAATCCATGAAGGCCAAGTCGGATTCCAAGTTTGTGAGGGAAGTTGCTAAAAAATTATGGGGAATCGAGGCCCTTCGAAAAAAATGTTTAAACGTGACAAGAGCAAATAAAGGGCAGGAAATCGTTACTTACGAGGACTTGCATGTTGGTGGCGGAAGTGAGAACCTGTTTAGTGACAGGTGGGGAGAGAATTTTACGGAATTTGTGTGGAAGGTGTGAGTGGAGTGTGAGGGTGGAAGCCGAGGAGGTGAGTAGGGTTGTGTGGGGTGAATTGGGGAGATAAAAAGTGAGTTTCAGCGTGGGTGTGAGGTGGTATCTAGTTGGATAGGGAAAGTGAGGTTAGGTTGGCAAGTAATCGGGGGAGTTCGTGATCAGGAGTCTTGGGCTTTCGAGGGGTCAAGGGTGGTTCTCGCAGAGTTAGGGGATGCTAACGGAGAGAAAGGGGTGTTTACAGGGACTGAGGAATTGAAGAAAAAAAAGGGCAAAAAGAAGGAAAATTTGGCGGCGAAAGACGCCAACATTTTGCAGAGAAATCTGTCGGTTGCGGAAGGTACTGCATGGATAGGTCCCAGTTACCGGCGGCAGAGCGGGAGGTGGGCAGCGAGAGTACTGGCAGTGCTGGTAGTGAAACTGACGGGGAGGGAACTTTCCACAATCCACGACGGCCAACAACGCGTCACCCGGTGTCAAGCGGTGCGTCGGGGAGAGGGAGAAATCGGGACGGTGGCAACAAAGGAAGCGAGAAGGTAAGGGAGAGATCGTCGAGCGCAAGTGACGGGAAGGATCTCTTGAAAAGGAAGAGAGACAGCCAAGAGAGTCCGGAGAAAAGCGAGGTCGAGAGCCCGTTTAAAAAAAAGCGGGATAACACCTAGGTCACCTGCCCCAAAAAAAAAGATGGAGGGGATGTTGGAAAAGGAGGCTCTCGGGATGTTGTTAGGCGTGATCAGGTGGCTGAGGGAGGACGTAAGGGGGTCCAAGGAGCAGATGGAAGGCATGAGGGAGGACTTGAGAATCAGAGATGAGAAATGGGAAAAGGAGGTGAAAGAGCTAAGAGAGAGAGTAGATGGGTTAGAGAGGGAAAGAAAAGAAAAAGAAGTTGAAATAAAACAGATGGAAGAGGATATTAGGGTGTGGAAAGAAAGGACGGAAAAAAGGCTTGAGAAGGTGGAGGGCAGGACGGAAATTTAAATAGGAGACGGGGGTAGCGGGGACGAGATTAAAGGTATTTGGGAGAGGGTAGGGAATATGATAGAAGAGAAAGTGGGAGAAAGGAGAAAGAAGTGACGGTTGTGAAGTTGGAGAGCTGGGAAGAAAAGTTTGGGGTAATGAGAAATAAAAATAGGATAAAGGATAAGGAAGTTTCCATCGATCACGATTTGACGAGAAAGGAAAGGGAATGTACAGAGAATGCTGTACGACAGGGCTAGGAAGGAGAGGAGTGAAGGGAGATCGGCGAAGATAGGATATCGGAAAATAAAAATAGACGAGAAAATGTGGGTGTGGAACGAGGAGAAAGAGGTGTTGAAGGAAGTGCAGGGGAATTTGTTTCGTAGGAAGTAGGGGGTGGGGGTAATGCAGGGTAGAGGAGTTGTGAAGGTGCTTTACTGGAACGTAGCAGGAGTAAAGAAGAAGGATGAGGAGTTCTGGAGGTATATCCAGGAATTTGATGTGGTAGGACTGGTAGAGACGTGGGCGGAATGAAAGGAATGGGATAGAATAGAGCCAAAGCTGCCAAGGGGGTATATATAACGGGGGTTAGAGATGGATTAGAGGAAGAAGCTCACGGAGAGAAAGAGGGGGAGGGAGTGCAAATGAGGAAAGTAAAGATAGGAGGGGTAACGAGTAAGTTTGTGACAGTGTACAATAAGGATTAGATGGAAATAATGGAGAGGGAAGGGGGCCTTTACAGGGAAGGGAAGAGCTTCGAAAGGAATTCGAAGGATAGGTTAATAAATAAGGTAGGGGGAGATTCTAAGGGACTGGATGGAGGATAGAGGCTGGGCGGTGGTAAATGGTATGGCAACTGGGGACGAAGAGGGAGAATACACATATGTAGGTAGGGTGGGGGTATCGGTGATAGACTATGTAGTCATGAATATGCAAGGGTGGGAGGAGATGGAGAGATGCACAGTAGAAGGGAGGGTAGAATCGGACCATCAGCCATTAGGGTTGTGGATAAGGGGTGAGAACGGCGGAAGGCAAGGTGGGGAAGAAGTGTCGACAGGGGAGAGGGTTAGCTGGACGAGGGAGGCGATAGAGAAGTATAAGGAGCAGTTAGGGAAGGTACGCTTCGAAGGGGAGACGGTGGAAGAGATATGGGAGGATTTAAAAGAGAAAGTGAAAGGGTGCGTGCAAAAGAAGGTATTCAAAAAGAAGAAGAAAGGAATGGTGAAGCCGTGGTGGGATAGGGAATGTAAAAAGATGAAAAGGAAGGTGAAGAGGAAGTATAAGAAATGGAAAGAGGGTACTGTGAAAAGGGAGAAGTACGTAGAAATGAGGAAGGGGTTCAGATTGATGTGTAAGAAGAAAGAACAGGAAAAGGAGAAAGAGCTGGAGGAGGAGTTAGGAAATGTTAAGACAGAAGGGAACGTCTGGAAGATAATGAATAGGTTTAGGAAGCGTAGGGTAGTGATACGCGAGAAGATAGGGAGTGAGGAGTAAAGGGAGTTTTTTAAATAATCATTTCAGGGCTCAGATTCAAGGAAGAGAGATGATGGGAGTAGAAGAACGGGGGAGACAGAGATGGAGGAGTTGAATGACGAAAAGATAGAAAAACAGATAAGGAAGTTAAGAAGGTCAAAATCAGCAGGGCTGGATGGGCTAGAGAACGAAGCATGGCTGTTCAGTATACAAGTGGTTAGGGAGAGGCTGAAGGAGGTAGTGAAGAAAGTATGGAGGGGGGAGGGATTCCCACGAGGGTGGAGAGAAGGATTAATAGTGCCTCTGTATAAGAAAGGAGATAGAGATAGGCAGGAAAATTTTAGGGGGATTACGCTAATGAATACGGCGTATAAAGTATACGCGATGGTGGTGGCGGAGAGGCTGCGGAAGGATGTCGAGGGGAAAGGAATATTGCCAGAGACGCAGGCGGGCTTTAGGGCAGGTGGCAGTACTATCGACAATATCTACGTTATGCAGCACGTGGTGGATAGAGAATTAGGGAAGAAGGGGTCGAGAGTGTACGCGTTGTTTGTGGATCTAAAAGGCGCGTTTCCGTCGGTGGATAGGGGAGGTTGTGGGAGGCGTTGGAGGAGAGGGGAGTGGATAGAGGCCTGATCGAGAGGGTAAGGGAGATATATGAAGAGACCAAAATAAGGTAAGAGGAGGACAGGGGATTTCGGAGGGATTCTGGATGGATAGGGGGTTAAGACAAGGGTGTCCCCTTAACCCAACGCTTTTTGCGATATTAATTGCGGATATGTTGTTGGCAAAAAGCGAGGAGGCCTTAAAGGAAATGATGAAGAGGTTGAGAAGATACCTGGATAAGAACAGGTTAGAACTGAATGCGGAAAAGTCCAAGGTTATGGTTTTCAGAAAAGGAGGTGGAAGGGATAAGGGATGGGAGTCGAAGTGGAAGGGAAAGGGGGTGCAGGCGGTCAAAGAGTTTGTGTACCTGGGCTTCTTGTTTCGGAGGAATGGCGGAGTGGATGGTCACATAAAGGAGAGAGTGAGGAGGGCAAATGTGATGATGAGGCAGGTATGGGGGTTGGGAAAGAAGTTATTCGCAGATGATTTTGGAAGGAGAATGAATTTGTTTGACTCACTAGTGATGAGTGTGCTATTGTATGGAGTAGAGGTGTGGGGTTGGAGGGAAAGCGAAGAGGTAAATAGGATACAGGAGAGATTTGTAAAGTGGACGCTGGGGCTGGCAAGGAACACGCCCAATTATATTGTCCGGAGGGAGACGGGGAGAACGAGTGTAGGGATTCTAGCGGGGAGTCGAGCGTGTAGCTAGTAGTCGAGCGTGTCGAGCGAGGTTAGGGAGTGTAGGTGGGAGAAGGAGAACAGGAGAGGGGGTGGGAAGATGGAGGTTGAAAGAGAAACGTATTTTAGAACGAATGGACTGCAGATGGATGAAGTGAGAAGGATGCATGAGGAAGGAAGGAAGGTACATGAGTTGGTTAAGAAAAACAGCATGGAGAGAGAGAAGACAGCGGGGGAAGAGAGAATAAGAGAGACAAGGTTCAATGGGAACTATGTGTGGCATGGGTGAAGGGAGTCTTGGGTAAGACGGAGAAGAAGAGAAGGAAGGAGGAAGAGGAATGGAGGAGGAAAGATTGTAAATAGAGGACTTTACATTTTTGTGACAGTCGTCAGATTACTCCATATACCCACTTAGCAATGAAGGGGGTTTATAATAAATAACACAATTTTGGATGGGACATCTTATTCACAGGTCGCGGAAAGTTGAGAGTTTATTGGAGCAAGACGTGTTTGCGTTCCGCGATTGTTCCAGCTGACTTGTATGGATATGAGGTAAATGCTAGCACTTTTTTCGTGTGCCGCGATGGCATGGACGCGTATTCAAAAGTCGTTACCGAGGTCGCCACCTTAGTTACAAATGCATTTCGGAATTATTTCACAGATCGCAACTCGTGTAATAGTGTAGTGGTTAAGCTAATCGACTTGAGTGCTAAGGTTTATGCGTTTGAATCCCCCCCGTTGCGTGCGAAATTTTAATGGTATTATAAGCGTTGTAACTTACAAATACCGATTACTTATAAGTATATCCGAAAATATATCTCAGAATTAACCGTATGTTTATTTATTAATCATTTTTAGCAATATTTTTTTACAATTTATAGATCCGTCTAAACTATAGTCTGCACCGTTAACATAAGTTAGATCTGTTTAAATTATCCGTCAAAGTGACATGATAATTCGTAATTGCAGCATCGAGGAATAATGCAGAATAGCGACTGGATCGGTGAAATCTACTGATCCGCAGGTCAGCAGCACTTGAAAATCGGTATTGGTAACCATTAATGATAGTCATATTTAGTTGCCTATAATTGTAAAATTTACTGAACTGTCGTGTTGTCCATATACGTACTTGGAAGATTAGTAGATTTAACTTGGTTTTCAGTAAAATTTAAGGTTCTTTTTTCTGCGTGCAGTAATAAAATTAAATTCTGCTTTTTCTTCAAAGAGTAATAAATTGTGCTCAACTACTTCTCCAAATTAATTTTGTTGATTTGCAGTGAGAAAATATATAAAAAGAACTCTTCAAATATTTATTATAGTTATTTTAATTATCATTATTTCCACTTCTCAGATTGTCTTTACAACAAAGTGACCGATGCCGGAGTTCAAGGAAAGCAAAGGAATGTAAGAGTTGCGAAGTATTGGAAATACCTGTCTTCCAAAATTCATGAGGTGCGACGAAAACTGCGAAAAGCATAAAATTATAAGTTTTTTTCCTTTAAATATTTACATTAATGTATTTTTTTTATTTGCGTTATAATTACTAACTTTATATTATATCATTCGTATAAGTACAATTAAGTTCGCCTGCTCTGTTACTAACTTATATTATTATTACTTTATATTGCAGGGAAACATATTTTTAGTAGAAAGAACTGTGGTTTTTACTAATAAGAATATAAATACAATTTAAGAAAAGGTTTTATCTTCATCCTTCAACCCTTCAACATTGAAGTTTTATAATTGATCATGAACAAATTAAATTTATTGAGTAAAAATTTTTACGACGTAGTAAACTACGTCGTTAGCTGTTCCATGCTAAGTCGGTAAAACAGTGAGGTTGGTCATGAAGATTCCTGCTACGTTAACATTATAAGGTTCTGTTACATGCTACGTCAGTAAAATAGTGAGGTTGGTGATGGAGATTCCTGCTAAGTTAACATTATAAGGTTCTGTTCTATGCTAAGTTACCATCGATCGGTAAAGCAGTTTATCACCATCGGCCGGTAGAACAGGTGAGTCGTTCATTTGTTATATTATCATTTTATCATCGGTGGGTAATGTAGGGAGACTTGTTACCATCAGCCAGTAAAACAGTGAGGTCAGCAATTTTTTGTATTATCATTTTACCCTATGTCATTAAGGTAGGGAGTTCTGTTACCATCAGAAGGTAAAACAATGAGGTTATTAATTTTTTATATTATCATTTTACCATAGGTAGGTAAGGTAGTGAACCATGCTAACATCAGTCGGTAAAACGGGGAGGTCGGTAATTTTTTATATGATCATTTTTCTTTGTATCGGTAATGTAGGGAGTCATGTTACCATCAGTCGGTAAAACAGGTGAGTCGGTAACTTCTGATATGATCATTTTGCCATCGGTTGGTAAAACAGGGGCCGCCATAATGCACATCTCCAGGCACAGATCGAGCGTCAGTCGCTATATCAGGAGCCTACCTTATCAATCGGGCGTAAATTAATGATGAGTCTGTCCGTACCTTACCGACAAACTGTGTGTCGCCCCGTTGCGTCCTGCATGCGCGCGCGCTGGTATTCCCTCCACGTCCAAGGATGTTCCTTTTTCTACAAGTGTCATGCGTATACCTTATATACAAAATATGTGGGGTTTCCCCTATTTCGAAAAGTGCCGCGTTGAGATTTCCTGCGCTGTTTCAAGTGACAGTGATCCAAAATAGTGGAAGAAGATATCAGTGATCTACCTCACTGACCTCTACGTGGAACTCTGTGCCATCTAATACTGTAGCTTGAATCGCCTACATTTTATCAAATCAAATTTCCCGCGCTTTAACTTATTCATTGGTGAATCAATTTAAATCTTAGTAATATTGAATAAATGAAACGAAAAAAAATCTTATATAGTAACTTAAACTAATTAACAAATGATAAGGACAATGGTTAAACATTAAAATTTGTTTCATTTATTTTCAGAATTTTTTTACAATGTATTTAACATTATTGTATTGTCCACCTATATATTTTAATTGCAGCTTCTCAGCATTAGCAGCGTCCTGCATTGTTTCCAGAGTTTCAGGATCTTCTAGAATTTTCATCTGCCTCGCAGGTAGGAAAGTATTGAAAGTACCTTTCTGATCGACAACGATCCTGGTTCCATACTTGATTTACACCTTCTGGATCCTCCACACTGCATACCTCTTCTTTGGAGTCAGGTCGGACAGCGGCATCGTTGGTAGGTAGCCTTCCATTCGACCAATGGCATTAATCTTATGCAGGTCCATTTCTTCAGAGATGTTACATCTTTTTGCAAGCAATTGAAGAGGCTGAATGAAGAAATCGGTCTGGAGATGTGCTTTTATAGGCAGAAATCCCCACGCTGCTAGTCACCATTCCAATTCTACGCATGCCTAGTACTTTAATAGGGGATTCCCCCTCTTATACGATAAAATCACACCGTTATAACTTCTTCTAAGCTAGAATCAATGCAACAGAGGTGGCAATATTGCGCATGCGCAGATAGGTAAAAGTGAAAATTATTTTAAGATATTCAATGATGAGAAAAGTAACTAAAGTTTACTTAAAAAATCTAACTATAAACTAATGTTTACTTAAAAGCTAACTATAAACTAATGTTTTCTTAAAAAACATAAATTTACACTAATGTTTACTTGAAAGATCTAACACACAATTAATAGGAAAGGGAAATTATGAGTAAATAGACATTTAATAATCCATTGAAAAATCCATTTATTTAATGTAAAAAATGCCTTAGCCTAGTTTTTACAAAAAGTTTTCCAAATAATTATGAAAATCTTCCGCTGTATAATTAACATCTACTTGATCTATTGAAACATTTCTCGTTGTGCAATTATCTGGTTTATTTAGAACCCAATTTTTTAATATTACAGCATTATTTACAGCACAATTAGTAGTGCAATATGTATGATTGATACATGAAGGTAGTCCCGTGTGGGGTTGCTGGTCCCCCATCGGGCGCCTTCCCAGGTTGCGGATAGGGGAACGCCTCTCAGATATGGGTGGTACCGGGGACATTAAATACCCGGGGCGGACAAAAAACCAGCCAGGGGAAGGAACCCCAAATAACAAACCGATGATGAGTGAATCTCTTCAATACAAACTACCCCAAGGGAGTAATAATCTCCCCGCCGGTTCCGATCAAGCGCAAGCCCCGGTGGCCGGTGCTGGTTCCACGGATTTTGGGGGGAACCAAAGAAACTTAGATCGAAGTGTGAGCGAGGAGCTGGGTGGTCCGCTGGACGTCACGGAAGAAGGGGATCTGGAGGACAGATCGAGGATCCGGACTTTTTGGGACTTCTTTGATACGCGTAGGGAAGAGATAAAAACGCTCATAAAGGAGATGGAGGGAGTAATTGGAGTACTTGACGACTTTAGTACTTCAAAAAGAAACATATTTCTCCCAGTGAGGAATTGAATTCACGACGCAAAGGATGTACTGCGTCGTATGAGGATGGGGATGAAAACGATGGACTCTACCTATGGGCTCCTGAAAGGCAGCTACCAATGTACGATAGGCGAGACAGTTCAGGAAGTTGAGAAGAAGGCAGAGCGCGGTTTAGTGGTCAGTAGGGGCCTACAGATGGAGGAAAATGCAGTGGAAACTCCCTCAACCCATTATGGGAAGAGAGTGAGGGAGCCCACTCTGAGCCCCGTAGAGGCAAGTACTTCGATGCCAAGGAAGAAGAAGTTGAGGACCCGTTCTGCTGCAGCAACGACCTCAACTCCTAAAAGCGAAAAGGGAGGGGTGCCTGCACTTGCACACAGAACACCTAAAAAGAAGACCAAGCAGAGGCGAGTTCGACCCGAGGCGGTTTTAGTGAAACCGGCCGAGGGTTCGAGTTACGCTGATCGGAAGATAAATGACGTGTGATGGCACTTCAACGATCTTATATTCTAGTGGAACGGTTGAGAAGAATTCATGAATCGTGTGAACTTTTTGATCATTAACATATGCTCCAGTTGTAATAATGCATTCAATCCTGAGAGTATTCACCTTGAGAATAGCTACTGGTAAATCAGATATATGAATCTTATCACTATAATATTATTATTATTATCCAAATTTCTTGCACATATTTTTCAATCTCATCCCCATTTGCTGATACTGTTACAACAGAAAAGTCTCTATTCATCAGAGATCTCTGTATATATTTCTCAATATCTTAAATTTCATAACTGCCAGGGGGTATGGTAATCACCTGTTTACCAATATAGAATGTATTCTTTCCCTCATCAACGTTAGGAATTGAGATGAGTTGCCTGAAATAGTCAGAGTGTACGATTCATCCATGATGGCATCTTTCTCTATACTGATTGCCTGCAAGCAATTACTTACACTTAGATAGACTATATTTGCTTTTCACATTAAGCTGTCCACATAGAAATTTAAGACATAAATGACGACACTCAAATGTATTATAGTCTTGATAACTATCATGATTATATTTTATAAAGCTACCAACACCTAGATAATTGAAAATTTCAGAAGGTAGTTTAAGGTTACTAAGTATAATTTTTCATATCCATTCTTCTTGAATACTACCCAATGTGTAACTGGACCATCTTTATCCTCAAGGTTAACTATGGCCGACTCCTTTCGCTGAGGTCCTCCAGTAGGTAATTCATTTCGCATAAAGACTCCGCGAAAATATGGAATCTTTAGAGTCTTAGCATAATTGAGTAGATGAAAATCAGTTAATGCACGATGTGGTAGCTTCACTGTAAGTTTTTTTTCTTGAATAAACTTTTTTTATATGCATGTTTTTTAGCTTTAGGACCACGACCTTGAGGACATGGTTTGATAGAAAGACCCAGTCCTTGTCGATAGGCTTTCAAGTCTAGCCCTTCTCCAAGAGCTATTTCCACCATCTCCTTATTATGACGTGCATTCTCTTGAAGTTGATGTTTAGCTGCATTGGAATCATTTACAGCTTTTGCGATACCAGCTGCTCCAACAGCAAGAGCTCCAAGTGCGCTGAGTCCGGCGAATATTGGAATCAGTGGTAAAACACCACCAATTTTTGAGGGGATAGATAGAATACCAGGTGCTCCCACTTGACTTCTATCTCCAGCTATTTTAATAGCTTTTCGAGCAACCTCCACAGCAGTTTTAATGACAACTTGAGCATCATTACTAGGAGACATGGAATGTTTAGCAGCATCCACAATTTTTCTTAAAGCTACCCGTTTCTTAGACACCTTTTTACTCTTCCTCTTATTCTTCCTTAACCCCATACCGAGTTTTTCATGATGTTGGTTATAGCTAGTGTAGCTGATTTTTCACCAATATCAGAGTTTTTCGAAACAACACGCTGCCAAGCTTTTTCAGCTAGTATCCTATCTGCAACGTTTCTCGCTTCAATATTCTCTCGATTCTTTGAATAAGCAATATCGTGCTCTTTACAAGCAATGTCCAGTGGGTTTATACCTGGATCACGTTGTGCTAATCGTTTAGCTAACTTAGTACCAGGGCCACAGTACTGGTATCCTGGTAAATGTAACTCGAAAGGTAACTTGTTAATAATGGTATTAACTAAACCTTTACCTCGACGTTTCTTGCTGTGTACAAGTATTCCTCACTCTATGAAGGTCAGTTTGCGACTGACTAGAAGTCTATGTAAGCGCTGTATTTATAGCTTTCTCATGTAGCGAGGGATACGGATACTGTATTCTCAACGAGCAACTTCATATTAATATAGACTTAACAGACTGGAGAGACGGTCCAACTGTTGTTAACTGTGTGAAGGCTCTCTTTCAACTGATCCAAAAGCTATATAAGCGCTATATTTATAGCTTTCTCAGCAGTCAGTCTCGAGCTATGGTTGAACCCACAACTGATTATAATTGTTCCCGAGGGAAGTGGATACTGTATTCTTAACGAGCAACTTCATATCAGTATAGACTTAACAGACTGAGGCTATTCAACTGATGTTAGCTGTATGAAGGTTAACTTTAAACTGATCCAAAAGCTATATAAGTGATGTACTTATAACTTTCTCTTTAGTCAAGGGTAAAATGTGATTCAAGACGCAACCTGTCAAACTACCAGTCGCAAATATAGACTCCCTCGTTGAGCCTGGGCAGAAGATGATGAAGCGTCATGGTAATCTACCATCAGACAGCATTCGTGTAGTTTTTTATGGACCATCAAATTCTACATCCATATGGTCTCAGATTTGGTAATATTTATCTTTACTCAAAATCTTTGCAAGAACGCAAGTATCAATTCCTGGAAAAAGTACTCAATGATGTAGATGGCGTTGAGTACTTTCCATACAGTGAGCACGAACAAGTAATTTCACCTAGTGAAGCTAAACCAAGCTCTATCTATATTTTTGATGACATCGCTTGTGAGAAGCAGGAAAATGTTAGAGCCTTCTTCTGCATGCGTAAACACGTCAGTGTTGACTGCTTCTACTTATGTCAGATGTATGCCCGCGTTCCAAAACATCTAGTCCGGGATAATGTTAATTTATTACTTCTTTTTCGGCAAGATGATGAAAATCTCAAATATGTGTATGACGATTATGTAAATGCTGATATGACTTACACTCAGTTCCGAGAATTATGCTCAGCATGTTGGAATACAGATAAATATGGATTTTTAATTATCGATAAAGATAGTAATTTAAATAAGGGTAGATATAGAAAAGGATTTGACTCTTTTAGTATTCTATAAATATGACTGCTTGATTGTAAATAAAGTTAGTTTTTTGTGAGACACTAAGGTATAAACATGTTTCATAAAGAGCAAGATGTGCTTCGTCAAATAGCAAAAGCAAGCGATGCTATTCGACGGAAACACCGCATGCTAAAGTTAGGCAAAGAAGCTACAGAGAATATTCTTAGTGAAACTTTAAAACCTATAGTTACACTATTACACAAGTTACTAAATACGTCTGATATACCAAAAGGGAGAAATAAATATATGAATAATAAGATTGAAAAAGATGAAGATGAAACAGGAAATGAAAATATTTCCTTCATGACTGCTAACGATGATCAAGCACATGGTGCAACTATCGTCCAAGAAAATGATGAACCTACTGAGAATTATGACAAGTTGACAAATAAATTTATTGGACTATTAAATAAAAATAGAAAACAATATGTGGATATGGTTTACGGTGTACGAAAAGCCGATGACGGAACGTTTATAATTGGTGATACACCAATCCGCTTTCATGGACAATATATTAAGGTTGGTGAAAATTTGTATCGGAAAAGTACTGGTTTTTTTGAACTGTCATTTAAAAGAAACGATTAAATAGTTCAGTACCTGCATTTTTAATAGCAAGAAAAGACTCAAGGCCAGACTACATTTATTGGGATGATCCTAACGAGATATTTGACCGCCTTCGACTACTCACAGCATCTCAAGCAGTAGGAAATCCAAATCATTATAATGAAATTATTTCCATCATCGAGGAATTCCGAGAAGCTCAAATAACTTATTAATTTATTAAATTCAATTTATTCAGAAAAAAAGGATCTCTCTCTTTTCACTCCACTGGGATTCGAACACCAGATCAACTGATTTCCGGTCAGGTGCTCTAACCAATTGAGCTACAGAGAGATCAGAGAAAGATTCTGTTTTTCTGATATACGCTAATTTAGCAAGGTGTTACACATTCAATATTTAAGTAGGAGTCTGTATTATCATCGGAGAAGGTAATTATCGATCCGTTGAGAAATCCAATCACACATTTGTGAATAATGGAAATCTACAATATCGATCAAAGTCTGTGATGACGAAATAATTTTTCTGTATTAGAGGATTTAACTTTGATTGATATTGTATATTTCCATTATTCACAAATGTGTGATTGGATTTCTCAACGGATCGATAATTACCTTCTCCGATGATAATACAGATTCCTACTTCTTTACTTTTAGCGCATCAGCCCAGATATCGCTTCCGTAGAGCATTATGGATTGCGATACTGACATCAGCAGCCGTAGTTTGCATGGTCTTGGCCCGTTCACGTTTGCCATGAG
This sequence comes from Andricus curvator, assembly GCA_932195095.1. Classification (NCBI taxonomy): domain Eukaryota; kingdom Metazoa; phylum Arthropoda; class Insecta; order Hymenoptera; family Cynipidae; genus Andricus; species Andricus curvator. Next base: position 27,596 of record CAKNYM010053993.1, on the reverse strand, counting down.
CCTGCTCAGGACCGACTTTACCACTGCTGCCTTGTCTGCCGCCTGTCTGATCTGCTCCCAGTAATTTAATTTCGTGTCCATTTTTAGACCGAGATGTTTCAATGATGGTTTTGTGCGGATTTCCTCTGGGCCTACCTGCATCGCTAGGTCGAGCCCATGGTCCTCCATCCATCTTTTCACTCGACGCATAACATAATAATAAATATATCCCGTCTGGCATCTCCATTCGTAGGATTCCGTCTTAAGAAATGTTCCAGAGATCAGGTCCTTGTCTTTGGTCCTTCCGCGGTGTCGTACATCAGGACTCTATCGCTCAGGTATCTCTTGAGAATGCGCCGCAGGTATTTCGGTACTCGAAACTCTTCTAATGCCTCTATCATATCGCCTCATCTGGTCGAGTTGAATGCATTTTTAACATTCCAACGTGGCCAGAAGGACGATCTTTCTAGTGACATGATTTCCTTGTTCTACTACATTTTATGTAATATCCTATGCTTAATATCTGATGCTCTTGGAAGATCTCAGTGTTACTTATCTTCTCCTGAGATTCTTCAACAAGAAGCAACAGAAACTTGCAATCGGCATACACGACAAACGGTACCTTTTCCTTATTTCTATAGTTTGTGAACTTAATTATATTTTTCTCAGGTTTCGGTAATTTGATTCTACAATGATTCATCTTTTTACAGTTATTATTGTGTCCATACAACTTTTCTTCGCTTGAAAAGAATGAAGACATCGATCACAAATATATTTCCTATGATCATGTTTCGATAGTTGTTTACCAACTAGTGCAGATAGATCTTTAATCCATACATAGTGGGAATTTGAAGTATCGATGCCTACATCATATATGTGTTAAACACATTATCATCAATGCTTTCATCAATGCTCTCATCAATGTAATCTTCTTGTACATGTAAAATATTAACACGCCGTTCCCTCTTTTGTGACGTAATATATAGGGGAACGACAATGTAATCAACATTTCTTCATACAGGCTCGTATACATTAATACAGATATCATTTTGTCGCTCAAATTTTGGAATATTCTTTAAAGTTACAGCAAAGTCTATACCAGTTAAATCTAACCTATTTCCATGCATATTATAATTAGAAACACGATTGACATTTTTTTTATGGATATAATGCTGATAGAACAGCCCATTTAAACAATGATTATCATTCTTATTTTCTACATTTATACCTGCTTTCTTTAATTTGATTGAATGAGGTAGGGGAATAAATTAAATAGCCTGCAAAGGATTATATTTCTTTACATTGATTTCCAGGTGTATGACTGAATGCAATGTCCAATCTGAATCAGTTTCCTGGAATTTTTCAACTTGTTGCAGGAGTGCTTGTTTCATATATTCATTGAACCAATCGTCTAACGATGTCGTTGGGAATATGTCATTTGTTTCGGCCAGAAATGTTTTCACGTATACAGACTGATCATCCTTCGTTTCATGTCTATAGTTAGCTAATAGCACACCGTAATCTTTGACAGGCCCATACTTATTTGATACACATCGCATTCGTGCTTGAAATAATACAGAGGCATCGTTTGAAAAATTACTTATATCTATATGTACAAGGTTTGTTATTGAATTAGTTTGTAGTCGACATTGGAATGCTTTTCCGGAATCGGCCCAGTGAAGTCGGTTGGTGATATCGTCTTCTTCGTCAGCTGCTGCATGTATAGAACCATCGCTTCTCAAATGTGGTTGGAAAATGGCGCCTAGACTGATGATTCGATTAATGATGTGAAGGCATCTCTGCTTCTCAGATGTCCAGAAAATATCCTTCAGTATAGATTTTAAGGTATCTATATTGGCATTGCATTGTCTTACCATTCGGTGAATGTATTAATTCTTGGAGTCGCCATCTGGTAAATCTGGGAGTATAGCTGCTGCTTCTTCTGTCCTGGGGACGAGTATCTCACATTCATCCAGGAAGATGGTTCGACTGTGCTTTGCTAGCCTCTGCTGCTGCTTCTTACATGTCTTGCGCTTTCCAGACAATTTTTGAAGCTGGTCGCTGCTGCTGCTTCTGCTGCTCTCCAGACACTTTGGAAGCTGGTCTCTGCTGCTGCTTATTACCATCAGCCAGGTCGTCTGGTTGCTGAATGAAGGAATTGCTCCGAAGACGCGCTTTTATAGCCATAAATCTACACTACGTGCATGCGCAACATTTTAATAGCGGATTCCTATCACATTGTCACCCCCCCCCCCCCCCCCGCCACATTTACTCTGACCAAAAACCTGTGAATCAAACTGCGCATGCGTAATACTTTATCTGTAGGCCCCCTCACAGCACTACACACGCCAACTCCAACTCCACCTTCACTCTAAGCTAGAAGCTGTGAATCAAACTGCGCATGCGCGTATTTATTATTAGATGATTCACCCTTTCACCGCACTATATCCCACCTTCATTTCCATATAGATTTTTCTGATAAGAATCAAACTGCGCATACGCACCTCTTACTATAAACTAAGGTTTACTTAAAGGATCTAACTAAAAATTAATATGATAGGGAAATCATGAGTAAATAGACATTTAATAATCCGTCGATATATATTTATTTAACAAACAAACAAAAAATCTTAACTTACTTTTTACAATTCGTTATAAAAATCTACTCCAACTCTGGAAACAGAAAAACTTGAAACAGAAAAACCTGAAACAGGAAAAAAAACCTGTAACAGAAAAAACCTGAAACAGAAAAAAACGTGAAACAGAAAAAAACCTAAAACAGACAAAACCCTGAAACAGAAAAAAACCTGAAACAGAAAAAAACATGAAACAGAAAAAACCTGAATCAGAAAAAACCTGAAACAGAAAAAAACCTGAAACAGAAAAAACCTAAAACAGAAAAAAAACTGAAACAGAAAAATACCTGAAACAGAAGAAACCTGAAACAGAAAAAAACCTGAAACAGAAAAAACTTGAAACAGAAAAAACCTGAAACAGAAACAAACCTGAAACAGAAAAAACCTGAAACAGTAAAAACCTGAGACAGGTAAAAACCTGAAACAGAAGAAACCTGAAACAGTAAAAACCTTAAACGGGTAAAAACCTGAAACAGAAAAAAACCTGAAACAGAAGAACCTCATCGTCTAATGTATATAAATTTTATAATGAAATTCATACAGACACACACACACAAACATATTTTTTATTTTCTTATTTTAATATCAAATGCAAATCTTGCTTTTTTTTAAATTATAAAATGACAGATTTATTTTTTTATTAAATATGACGATGATGTTGACCTCTCACTTCACCTGGTGGTGGTGGTGTTGATGATGGTGGTGGTGGGGCTGTTGTTGCTGGTGGTGGTGAGTCTAAAACCAGCTGCAGCAAGTATGAGGAAGATGGTTGTGGCGGCGACTTCTGTGGCGATGGGACTGGTGATGTTGTTGAAGGCCACTCCAACTCTGAGAAGTGTATTGGTGATGATCTGTGGAAATCTATCACCACCTCCTCTGATGAACATGACCATGATGAAGGAGACGATGAAATTAGTAGCTTCCATCGAGCCATCTGTAATCAATATAGTTAATTAGTTTTGTACAACAACAATTAGTAACTACACTGTAAAAAAAGTTGGTGTGATTTTACATCGTTCCACGATGGAAATTATTCGATCCGCGTGCGACGATGTAAGTTCACAAACTTTTGTAAAAAAAAATGCAGGACGTAAATTTCCAGGACCACATTTCAATTTTGAGGTTATGTTCGTGAGGTTATAAATTTTTAAACACTCTAGCAGGATAAATAAAGCGCATATTACTTTTCTTAGATATCGTTTTGAATAAAAAAGACATATTTTTTGTATTCACATAGAACTCATCACAATTAGAGCAATATTAGAGGCTCTGAGACGTAATTTTATGATAAAGTCCAACGCGCTATCTCTTTCTGTCAGTTTGTCGATTTATGTCCTGTTTGTAATTTCTCAGGATGTCAAGAAGTAACAATACAACCCGTTTGTGAAATTATGCTAGATACTGCATCTTTACCAAAAAACTGTTAATTTATAAGCGCATTTAAATTTATTCACTTACGTAAATTAACTACGTACCACACTGATCGAATAATTTCCATCGTCAGACATAGTAATTTTACATCCGACAGTTATTTCATACTGTTCCATGGGGTCAAATTGGACTAGATCGTTAATTTCTGAGCGACATTGGTACATTTACCAGGTTATACATTGCAATTTGAAAATACACTGCTCGTGAATTACAATCTAATTGTAAATATCACAAAAGATTTTTTTACAGTGTATTTATTGATAAAATGTCAGAACTCACCTCATTTGAATCATAATTAACGATTTCTTTCATGATATCTTCTACTTCCTGGTCAAAGAGAAGATAGGGTAGAGAAGCAGGAGGACTATCCTTTGACTCAGCCATCTTCTTCTCTGCTGCTGCTGCGTGCAGCACGCAACGGGGCTACACACAGTTTGTTTTTCTAATTTGTTTGATAAATTGATAATAGTGCTGGCAGAAAGTACTGAGTGACGTCATCAGTTATTTACGCCCAATTGATAAGGTAGGCTCCTGATATAGCGACTGACGCTCGATCTGTGGCTGGAGATGTGCATTACCGACAGCCCTTGTTTTACCGACAGATGGTAAAACGATAACATCAAAAGTTTCCGACTTACCTATTTTACCGACTGATGATAACATGGTTCCCACCTTACCGACCGATGGTAAAATGCCAATATAAAAAATTACCGACATCCCTGTTTTCCCAACTGATGGCAACATGACTCTCTACCGTACCGACCGAGGGTAAAATGATAATGTAAAAAATTACCGACCTCCCTGTTTTACCGACTGATGGTAACATAACTCCCTACCTTGCCGTCATAGGATAAAATAATAATATAAGAAATTATCGACCTCTCTGTTTTACCGGCTTAAGGTAACATGATTCCCTACCTTTCCGACCAATACAATCATACATAGATCAGCATTTCGAACTGGAAAGTTCATTGCCTCACTACCCGATTTGAGTAGTGTTTCTAGGTGGATATTTACTACCAATGTGGGCCCACCACACCCACGACGGGCCAACAGCACGCAGTATTCTTGAACGGTCACCCATCCAAGTACTAACCGCGCCCAATAATGCTTAACTTCAGTGATCTTACAAGAACTGGTGTTTTCAGCGTGGTATCGCCGTTGGCAAATAATAATAATACAATAATACAATAATATGACCAATAATACAACGATAATATAAAAAATTACCAACCTCCCTGTTTTACCGTCTGATGATAACGTGACTCCGTACCTTACCGACATAGGGTAAAATTATAATATAAAAAATTGCCGACCTTCCTGTTTTACCGGATGATGGTAACATAGCTCTCTACATTGCCAAACGATGGTAAAATGATAATATAAAAAATGACCGATTTACCTGTTTTACCGACCGATTGTAATAAACTGTTTTAACGACCGATAGCAACTTAGCATAGAACAGAACCTTATAATGTTAACTTAGCAGGAATCTCCATTAACAATCTCACTATTTTACAGACTTAGCATGGAACAGAACCTCATAATGTTAACCTAGCAGGAATCTTCATGGCCAACCTCACTTTTTTACTGACTTAGCATGGAAAAGAACCTTGAAATTACCGACCTCTCTGTTTTACCGACCGATGGTACAATGCTATCGCAGAAGGAATCTGCATTACCAACCTCACCATTTTATCAACTGTCGGTAACTTAACACGGAACAGAACCCTCCCATCGTCGGTAGCGCTATCTGTTGGTGTCGGTAACTTGCGACGGTGGCGCCATCTTTCGGAATTTGAGTTAGCACCGGCATAGCCCTACTACTAACTTCCTGTCTTGAAAATTTGTAAACAAGGCTAACATAACACTTTTACCAACAAAAGAGTTACTCTTTTCGATTCCTCTCAGAATTTCTCTTACCTAACTTTTAACAAATATAACAAAAAAATCTCAACACACGCGAACCCAGAAAACTTTCTTTCTTGAAACTTTGTTACTAAGATTCCAATGAGAAAACTTAGTTTCTAACAACAAAAGTCACTCTCTTCAATTCCTCTCAGAGGTTCTGTTACATAACTTGCAACAAAAATTAAAAAAAAGAACATTATGAAGCTCTGCAAACCTACATTTTTGAAAATTTGCAAGCAAGCCTAACATTACACTTTCGCCAACAAAAAAGTTAATCTTTGCGGTTTCTCCATAATTTCTTTTAAACAACTTGTAACAAATCTAACAAAACAGCTCAACACACGCGAACCCCGAAAACTTCATTTTTCGAAACTTTGTTACAAAAAATTCACTAACAAAACCTATTTTTAACAACGAAAGTCACCCTCTTCGATTCCTTTCAGAATTTCTGTTACATTAATTGTAACAAAATTTTTAAAACCTGAACATTCGCGAAGCCCAGCAATCTTGCTTTCTTGAAAATTTGTTAGCAAGCCTAACAAAACACCTTTACCAACAAAAAAGTTACTTTTTTCGCTTCCTCTCAGAATTTCTGTTACCTAACTTTCAATAAATCTAACAAAAAATCTCAACATTCGCGAAGCCCAGCAATCTTGCTTTCTTGAAAATTTGTAAACAAGCCTAACATAATACATTCACGAACAAAAAAGGTACTCATTTCGGTTCCTATAAGAACTTATTTATAAGATAAAAATCTAATTTTTTAAATGTTTTAATCTATAAGAACTTATAGAATTTTTTTACCTAACTTTTAACAAATCTAACAAAAAATTCTCAACACACGCGAACCCAGGAAAAATTATTTCTTAGAACTTTATTAATCTTCATTAATCTCTAAATCTGAATTAAAGGCTTTAATAATCGCCGAAGCAGATAGAGCAAGGAACTTCGGGAGGTACTCATCTTCTGTCAACTTTCCGAACCTTCGAAGAAGAGCATCAATAAAACGACGACAATAGGCAGTAACTCTAATCAATTTTGGCCAAGATGCAATTCTGTCAGCAAGATCAGTAAGAAACTGCTTCTCTTCGACATAATGGTGAGTGAGTTGACAAATTTTGACCGAAGACTTTTGCTCGAGGTCAACGCCAACAGGCAATACTGCCCTATATTCCGGCCAAAATGAGGAGTACGCACTAGCCAAGGAGGTCCTCGCCACCATAAAGGATGACTCAATAATTGATCAAGTAAAAGACCCTTGGAAGAACAATCGGCAGGGTTTTCCTCTGTAGGAACATGTCTTCACCTTGCTAGTGAAATACACTTCAGAATTAAATTAAATTAATTAAATTAAATTAAACCACCATTTTAAATTGTTTACTCCTTAAATGTATAATAAGCAACCCCAACATATACACTATTGTTCGTGGCTCTAGGACTTCATTTTTTCAAGTTATTAAACTTTAAAATAGATAGATCTTTTTTTAACTCCTCTTGACATAACGTGACATCTGTGACATAAGAAAGCACTGTGACTTTAGAGTTCACAGTTTACAACTTTACAGTACACCAACGCAAAAGATGAACTAAGCTCAAAACTGATATTGTTTAAGAAAAGTTAAAACGTATAATTTATTATCTTTATATATATAATTCTTCTGTTCGTGTATATGTGACTGAACTCCTCCTAAACGGCTGGACCGATTTTGATGAAATTTTTGTCTGTGTTCCAGTGGATTCGAGAATGGTTTAGATTCACAATTCAGTCCACTGGAAAATGTATATTTCATTAATTTTTCAATTATGAATTGTTGTTGATACAGGACAACGTCTGTCGGGTCCGCTAGTATTAATATACCGGGTGTCCAAAAAGTCCCGGGACGGCTGAATATTTCCTCAGGTAAGATATTTTTCAGGGCGGTCAAGGTCATTCTTGAAGGAACTTTCAACAAGGTGAAGGTTCTAGTCATAGACAAGGTCAAAGTCACCAATCGATCGGGAGTATAAAATGCTACAACTCTTGCGTTGAACATTTTCTTCATAAATGCATGCTGGTCGAGTCATCCTGCCGTACGTTGTTTGAACTTGCCCTGACCTTTCCAGGTCAAATTTTCGATTTGTCAAGGACATATGTGGACGTAAAATTTTCCGCTTTCTCAGTTCTCGGGGTCAAAAATAGAGGTTCCCATTTTAAAAAATCAATTTGACCTTGAAATGACCGTGAAGGTCATGGTCAAGATCAAAATAAAGGTCACCATTGAATTCCTTGTTGAAAGTTCCTTCAAGAATGACCTTGACCGCCCTGAAAAATATCTTACCTGAGGAAATATTCAGCCGTTCCGGGACTTTTTGGACACCCTGTATAATTTGTAGAATACATATTTTAAGCCCAAGTGCAAAGTAGGAGCACTGCCAATTTGGTATATATTGAATTTTGATTCACAGGTATGCCTATATGCGTAATCAAATTCGGAATGAAATGCTGTGATTATTGTTTGAAATTTTTACTTCGTTTTTTGCGGACATCAGAGGTGACAACATTCTACGATTTATTAACTTTCCTATTAGGTATTCTTGAAACTTAATTTTGTATTTCGATGAGTGCTTCATTATGCGATGTGCGATAAAATAAGCTATATCTTTTAATCTGTGTACCGTTGTTCTCACTTACTTTTTTTACTCAGTAGTAGAGACTAGTAGTGAGGAAAACAAGTGGGGCCTTCCTAAATCAATTCAGAATATATTTGAGGATTTTAATGCCCATGAGCATGTAACAGTCTGTCGCGTGACCAATTAATATGTGATTATATTCGGCGGCTTTAAAACAAGAAAAATGAATATTTTTTCTGAAATTCTGGAAAATGGTTCAAAATATATAAAAGAGCATCTTTATAGCCCATTTTAACTTTTCTTTTCTTTATATAATGCAATTTTATTAATTCGATGACAGCTAAGGCACTGAAGCCCTGTTCTCAGTTTCTTTCCAAGTTGAAAATGAATAAAATTGCACTATTTGAGCAGAATAAACATTTAAATGGGCCGGGAACACGTCCCTTTATATATTTCACACCATTTTCCAAAATTTTGGAAGAAAATATTCATTTCTCTAATTATTAAGCCACCGAATATAATCACATGTAATGATTGGTAACGTAAAAGTCTGCCATATGCCCTTCATAATGTTCATATTTAGAATGTTTAAGAAATAGAATGTTTTAATTGATAACTGGGCAGCCCATTGCTCTTTATCTTGAACTGTGTAGAAATTATGTAATTTTTTCACATTTAATTTTTAGAAATTCACGTCTATCTTATTTTGCTTGAAGATTTCAAATGTCCCATCAATAATAAAAAAAGAACAACCAACGTGACATTCGGAACAGTTGAAAAGACAATGAAAGTGAAAAAGTTCAATAATCATCCTCTGTCCGAAACGTGTTGGGTGCCTATTTGTACTATTTGTAATATTTACTACGTAAATCATTCATATTTAAGTTTTTCATTGTGTCGAAAGATACACGAGTGTCATAATAATTGGGATTCTCACGTACATACATACATTTGTCAAGGAATCTAGCCTGACCTCACACTCACACTGTTACCTAATTATCAATATGCACTTCATTATCGTACACCATGTACAATATACTTAAATAAATATAGATATTAAATACAGTATTATGCTAACGGCGATACCACGCTGAAAACACCAGTTCTCGTAAGATCACTGAAGTTAAGCATAGTTGGGCGCGGTTAGTACTTGGATGGGTGACCGTTCAGGAATACTGCGTGCTGTTGGCCCGTCGTGGGTGTGGTGGGCCCACATTGGTAGTAAATATCCACCTAGAAACACTACCCGAATCGGGTAGTGAGGCAATGAACTTTCGAGTTCGAACTGCTGATCAATGTATTTATGTATGTATGTATTATGCTAAGTTATCCACTCGAGTGCTTCACGCAACAACTGAAATTAGAAACTAAAAAAAATTGTAATTTAACCATAAAAATGGCATGTTTCAGACTAAAAAATATCCATGATAATAGAGGGTTTGTCCACTGGGCATTCAAGTATACATAAGATTTCACGAGATTAAAAAAAATGTTTGGGGCTGAAATATATTGTTTTCCAAGGTAACATATGAGAAACGTATTTTTTGTTTTTGATCAACAATTTTTTTCACGAACTTAGAGCTACATGAATATTCAGTTGAATTATGTAAAAATTAACGAAATTTTTCTTAAAAATATTATATCTTGGGAACCAAGTGACATAATTTAATTTTCTTTGCAGAAGCTTGTAGGGAGAACTAAACTCTTTTGAAAGCCACAAAGAAAGTTGAAGAAAGTTCAAAATTACCAAAATGGCGCACATTTGTCAAAAAAAATAAAAAGTCAATTTTCTCAAAAAGGCCACCTTTGATTTTTTTTTTTTTTAGATTTATTGTAATATGATGGAGATATCCTGTGAGTTTCGTCCTCCCTAAACTATTCCTTCTTATAGAAAAACTTATTTTTTGTAAATTAACTCTTTTTTAATATGATGTATAACGATGAAGTTAATTAAAAATGTTGTCGATATAAAGACAATTGAATGCACTACCAGAAAAAAACGAAAGTCCGGAAAGATAGAATATTTTGTTTATTGTCATTTCATCTTTGGCAATATCTGGAGACAGCTGCATGACTTGGCTGTTTTATTAGGACCTTTTTTCCCAGAAAGAAGAATAATTTCAAGCGACAGTGTTTGTAAAAATTGTTACCGCCGAATTAATGGTAAGTTTCGCGTGTCTTCAAATCAGGCAATTTCTGATGACGAAGAACCAATATTGGCTGATGTAAATGTCGAAATCCATTTGATAACGCGACGTATTAGTGAAATATTTCACCTGTTTCGAAAAAAATCCGAACGTAAGAATTGGAAAGACAAAATTTTACTCTCTGCGACCAAAATGGGTTCAAATTGACCCTTTAAAAGAGAAATGTCTTTGCATTTATTGCGCCAATTTTGAGCTTTTACTCATTGGATTAAAAAACCAGAGAAGGGATGGAGCGAATATCAAAGATATTCGGAATGAAATTTTGCCTAAAGTGATGTGTTATCTTGTAACCGAAGATTGTCACCTTGGAGATTGCAAAAAATGTCCAGGAGCTAGAGGCATTACGCTTCAATCTGTAGGATTGTTAGAAGAAACTGGTTCAGATGACATTGTTTTCGCGATCTGGAACAAAGGTGACTTAGAAAAGAGAACTACTTCGATTGACAGTTTTGTCAAAGAGTTAGCAACCTGGATAGAAAAAGCGAATGTTCACATATATGTGAAAAATATTCAAAGAGAAGAAATCAACGAGGAGAAAGATCACGCTAAGAATAATTCAACTCATTTAACAATGCAGTGTGCCTTTGCTGAGAATTGGAAGTTAATGGTAAAAGATGCAATTCAAACTAATCATTGGACAAATGATTAGATATCGATATTTACTGCTGTTTGCTATCGAGGTGCAGAAACTAAAAGTTTTGCAGTAGTTTCCGATGATAAGAAGCATGATTCTGCACACGCTTTATTGGCAATGGACCGTATTGTGCAAATTATGGAATCTTCGAATCCTGAGAAAATGGAAGAAATTACAATAATAGCAGATCGAGGTACAACTCACTTTAAAAATCGCTATCAGTATCACGCATTGAGTAAATCATCTTGCAAGAAGAAGTGGATCTTTTCAGGAACTGGCCATGGGAAAGGACCCTGTGATGGCGTTGGCGGCTTGGTAAAACACTTTGCAACTAATCATAACTTAAAGAAGTCACATCTGGAATCCATAGATAATGCCGAATCCTTTGTTCGAGAACTGAAGTAGTATACTAGCGCCATTAATCTAATACTGCTTTCACCAGAAGAAGTTGCCAGTTTTCGAGAAGGAAAGGAAAAAGAGTGGGAGAAAGTTCCAGGAATTACTGGCATTCAAAAAGCCCATGCGTGGAAAGTAGAAGTTGGACAAAACGACGACAGGAAAGTATACATCGCAAATACCTCCAGACATCCATGGAAGGAAGTAACAGTGTACTCGAAGGAGGTGAAGCAGAAAAATCTGAACTGATGGAACACGCGAAACTAATAAAGTAAGAAGTAAAATAAATGAAAACAGAGCAGCAAAAATGATAATTTCATTAATTTTCTAAATTAAATTATAAAGGATCTGATATTTATTAACTTTAAAACTGTACATATTCTGTGAATATATGATTTTAGATTCCTTAAGACATAAACATTCTAAACATTCTTCATTAACTTCATACAGTAAAACCTCGTTTATCCGGCCTTCGATCAACCGAGGCTCCGCGTTATCCGAGGCAACGGACTTATCCGAGCACTCCGCAATAATCGAAGTGTATGCTCGGAAATATGGAAAAACTCGGATAAAACAGATGAAGCCGCTATGCCTATGCTTTCTTAACCACGTTAGTAACAATGCATTGTACACCGTTGTTCGTTAATAGTTTACTTTTATATGCTTATGTGGTCAAATTTCATTTTACCATTTCAAATAGATCAAAAATAATTAATGTTTTCGAATTTTGTACTTCTTCCGTGTTATCTGAGTTTTCGCTTATCCGAGGTATATCCTCCCCGCATTACCACGGATAAACGAGGTTTTACTGTAGTTATACAGCAGATTAAAAAAAAAAGTTAATTTACAAAAAATGAGTTTTTCTATAAGAAGGAATAGTTTAGCGAGGACGAAACTCACAAGATATCTCCATCATATTACAATAAATCTAACAAAAAACCAAAAAAAAAAAATCAAAGGTGGCCTTTTTGAGAACATTGACTTTTTTTTTTTTTAATGTACGCCATTTTGGTAATTTTGAACTTTCTTCAATTTTCTTTGTGGCTTTCAAAAGAGTTTAGTTCTCCCTACAAGCTTCTGCAAAGAAAATTATATTATGCCAATTTTTTCCCAAGATATAATATTGTTAAGAAAAATTTCGTTAATTTTTACATAATTCACCTGAATATTCATGTAGCCCTAAGTTCGTGAAAAAAAAATTTTGATCAAAAACAAAAAATACGTGTCTCATATTTTACCTTGGAAAACAATATATTTCAGCCCCAAACAATTCCGTGACATCACCAGGGTCAGACTGCCCGATTTCATATGAAATCGGTCATGTGATGCTGAAAATCCTAAAACGATACGGTTTGTTTCTTAAAATATTTAGTTTTCTTATTATAATTCTGATATATTGTGTAGTCTTAATTTGTGGTAAAATATTTTTAATTCCCATTCAATTTATAATAACTTACTGAATTTGAAATTAAACGGTCTGTAAAGTGGTCAGCACGCCATTGACCAAGTCAGGGTCCCTGACCAGGCTGACCAACGACCTACTTTCTAGTCGGGTACCTGCGAGCTTGCCCAGACCAACCCTTTCCTCAGGAGTCCTTTCTTGGAAAATAGGGAAAAATCTGAAATTTCTTAATTCACAACCTGCGACTCAGAAGTAATTCATTTATAATCTACGTATTTTTCCGATTTCAACAACATGTAACTCGCCTATGAAGGTGGAAAATTTGAAAAGTATTGAGTATTAAATTTGATATTGAGCTGAAGTTTCTTGGTATTAAACTCCTTCAAATTTCAACTTTTCTAGGCAAGTAATCTATCTTTGGAATCGGAAAAATTCGTAGGTGCTGATTATGCTGAATTGTTAAAATTTCATTGTGCTAAATTTAAAGAGGGTTAGGTTTAAAAAAAATTTAATCGTTCAATTTTCAATGTTTATAACCTAAAATTGCTTCAAATGATATAATTATGAAAGTTTACAAATGTATTGATTCATTCTTCAATTTACAGCACTGTAAATTATAGCGTGGATTTATATTTTTTAATCAGAAATCTTCTAACAATTCAATTGATAAAAGTTTAAAATTTTGAAATTTGCAGTTTAATGTAATTTAATGTTAAAGTTATTGAAGTAAAAAGTGTTAAAAGCTTCCATTATATACGTGTAAATGAATTAGCGATTGAAATGAAAATTACTTAATTAAAAAATTTTTACCTTCAATTTTCAGACTTGAAAATTCAAAAGAGTTCCACCTAAGTGCTGTAATTTGTTCTCCAGTTTTAATTACATTGAATAAAAATATTTTCAGCCTTAAGGCCATGTGAGCGTAACCTCAAATTTAAAAAAAATTTTTTTTCAAAACCAACTTCGTGCGCACGAAACGCGATGTCGAGTTAAAAATTTGGGAAACTAAATATGAAGCACTATGAAACGCGGCTCTGGTCCTAAATTTTTATAATTATGAAAAAAGCAAAAACAAATTTTGTTGTTTGTATAAAAATTTAGGACCAGAGCCGCGTTTCTTAGTGCTTCATATTTAGTTTCCCAAATTTTCAACTCGATGTCGCGTTTCGTGTGAACGTAAGTTTATTTTGAAAAAATGTAAAAAAAAATATTTGAGGTTACGCTCACATGGCATTAAAAGTTTTTTAATTTCAATAAACCGTGATTAATGTTTGCGCACCCGGAAATTTTTTTTAAGAATAAATCTTCCAATTTGATTCGGCGAAATGAATTTCGAAAATTGAAATTTGAATACTTTAGATTAGAGTTACACAGCTTTCAAACTTGGAAATCATTTCAAATCGATTAATTCCATAAACGATAACAAGTCGGCAGTTACATTTTTAATGTTAGAGAAATATTATATATATGCACTTTCTATCTCCCAATCAGTGTAACCGTGCCGCTTTTGAAGTTTTGAGACTAACACTATGTTAGTGCTTTCAAGCATAACCTGTAACATGGTATACTTACCCTGCCTACCGCACTTAATATAACAATCGAATTACACATTTATATCGCCTTATTAACGAAAATTGCTGTTTCATTGTATCTCAAGTTGTTTTGCCAGTAGTCACGAAAATACCACTTGGAAATAAATTTGAACTTGAAATAAATAGCAGAGGACATTCAGAGGTTATTATGCAAATTTTACGCACAAATCCTAAAAAACTCTCTGGTTTGTTATAAGCTTTATTCCGAAAAAAATTAAAATTTTGAAAAATCTGGATATGCATTGTTTTTCATATCAAGTAATTTGTATCGAATTCGTATTTGTCTAAGATTGATATAGATTTATAGATTGAAACTAACTTATTAAATATGTTACATTAAATGTCAACATTTTCTGTATTTGAATTTGTGACTTTTTTTTGCTACAAATTAGTAAATACGGGCTTTTTCTCAAAGCACACTCACAGAAGGTTAAATAAGAGCCACAATGAACTATTTATAAACTTTTCAAAAACTTTCAATCACATTTTTAGGAGTATCATTGTTTTGTAATGTGTGCGAATTTCCTTGAATCCTTGTCCACATAAACTATGTATAAATACATAAAATTGTAACGGACGAAATGTCGCAATATCGAACGATATCATTTTAAAGCCTATAACTTTGTTCGAATTGAAGGAAATCAAGATTTTCTTGTATGAATATGATTCTGGTTCAATTGGCTTAAAATGCATACTGTGTTTCATAACCTCATCTTCTATCGCCATAATATCAAATCATAAAAAAGCATTAAAAAGTGTGGATCGAAAAAAGTTAGCTTCATTAAAAACGGATAATTTAAACTTTAATTCATTTTACAATGTAAATAGAAGTAAACTTTGGGAAGTCCTTAAAGAGTACGGAGTCAATGAATGGCTCCTGCAAGCAATAAAAACAATATATAAAGGTAGTAAAGCGAGTGTCAGGGTAAATGGGAAACTGAGTGACTGGTTCGATATTATGCAAGGCGTGAAACAAGGATGCGTTATGTCCTCATGGCTATTTATCATATTTATGGATAAGTGTCTAAGAACGGCCCTCTTCGACGAAGAAGGTGTAGATCTCGAAACAGTGAATGTACGTGGGTTAGATTTCTCAGATGACAAGATTTTGATGGCAGAATCAATCGAGGACATGCAAAGAATGTTGAATAAACTTAATACAAGCATGAAGAACATGGGCCTCAAAATTAACGTAAATAAAACCAAATTCATGGTGTTTGAGGGCAAAAATGAGAAATCAATCTGCAACATTGTCCTAAATGATGACAGATTAGAACAAGTTGACAAGTACGTATATCTGGGTAGCCCATTCACTAGCGACGGAAAAATAGATGGGGAGTAGATAGGCGCATTAATAAGGGTAAGCAGGTTATCGGTAGAGCAGCGTCCATTCTCAGAAACAAAAACGTATTAAAAAAAAGCTAAAATGGCCATACATAATTCTATATTCGTACCGACCGTAGTATACGGTAGCGAGACATGGACTTGTCAAGAGAAGGACAGGAGTAAAATTAACGCGATTAGCATGAAACCTCTGCGCACAATATGCGGGAAAACACTGATGGACAAAGTTCGAAACGAGATAATACTCAAAGAATGTGGTGCAAAAGAGACAATAGTTGACATATGGGAAAGAAATCAGTTCAGATAGTTCGGACATCTTGAAAGAATGGAAGATTAACGACTGACCAAACAATTGTATGAAGGTAAAGTAAATGGCAGGATGCCCAGAGGTAGACCGCTGAAAGAATCGTTAGAATCTGTGAACGAGACATTAATCCGGAGAGACATAAGAAGCCATAGAAACACGAGAGCTTTCATGAAAAAATGCATGGACTTGAAGGAAGCTAGAGTAGTATGCCAGGACAGAAAAGTGTGGCGATAAATAGTTTGTATACAGAGTGACAATAGAGTGAATGACGCCTGAAACAAAGACCTGGGACAATAATGGGCCCAAGTGGGGAACCACACATAACAATTTTGTGAGGCTCTTCAGTTGGGGTGATCGCTAGAGAGATTGATCAGCAACCTGGGTCGGAGCAGTGTTGCGGAACGAACGTGTCATTCAAATAAATAGCACGAGAATTCTAGATCAATCCCCGTCTACACACTACTATTTTCCAACCGAGCAAGTAACGCCTACCCAGAAAGGGAAATGGCTTAATGGTATAATAATAATAATAATAATAAGGTGTAGGGATGTGGAAAGGCGTCGGGATGTGGCGACCCCATCGCCCGAGAGCTCCGGCTCTTGCAGTCAGCCACGTTGCTTTGGGCTAACTCCCCAATGCAATGAATTATGCGGTTACGACACCAGTATCGCGCAGTGCCACCCACAATAGGCCTCTCTCGGATGGAGGCCATGGTTCAGTTGGGAGTGGCAATAGGATCGAACCGAGACGACGACCAGGCCATGGCCCCGGACAAACGCGAGAACATCGATTCAAATGGTCAGACCAACTCAGGAGAGACATACTTACCTGTTGGAAAAGAAGCTCACCGGCGCGAAGAGGATTCATGCAGAGGTTACATGACCGTTGGGTCAATATGCACCCGGAATATGCTCATTAAACGCCTCAGTATTTAAGAGATCAGGTATCCTTTTTGCGAAAAAACGGATATGAAGCTCTTTATCAACAAGAAGAAGAGCAACATCCTCCATCGAACATTCCACCCGTTCCAGCAAGACCACCTTTGCAGATAGCCGATAATGCTAACATGAGAAGTAGGAGATCTATCCACCAAAAAGTCTTTCTCAGGATGGACAAATTAGCTGAAGCTAATACTGCTCTCCCCGATTTGCTCCCCGAAGATGTTAATCTCTGGAATCTGAACTGTGTTGTTTACGAGAAGGCGGTGTCCTTGCTTAGCGACAGTAGAAGTAACGAAACTTCAGTACGTCTGAGTAAGACTCGCGAGCGTATTGCACAGCTTCAATTCAAAATTGAAACGGCGAGACGGCATGCATCAAATATTCAGTGCGTGATTAGCTACATAATCTCTTTCAACAGCGAAACAGCGCCTTGAACGGCGAGTAAAGTGGATTCAGGAATTTTCCACCTTTTCTACTCATCCTTCCCGTCTGTTCAATAAAACGTCACGTGCCGTTAAAAATCCGCCTAGTCGAGAAGAGATTCAAGTCTTCTGGGAACAAGTATATGGAGATACTTATCAGCTAAATGAAGACGCTTCAGATATATCACTCTTTCGTAACTTTTGCCAAAGGCAAAGGTAAAAAGGTCCAGAGGAAGAGTGTCCACTAATTTTTGCTGAAGAAGTGAAGAAAGTTATCGCTAGAACTGAGAACTTTTCAGCGCCAGGGCCAGATAAAATCAACAACTTTTGGTGGAAGAAGTTTACTTCTACGCACCAACATCTAGCTCGTATATTTACTACTTTCTTAAACGGAGAACAACCCGTCCCGCAGTGGCTAGTGGAAGGACGCACGGTATTGATTCCTAAGACCGGAGATTTGTCAAGTCCAAAGAACTACAGGCCCATAGCTTGTTTAAACACCAGCTACAAGCAATTCACTGGCATCCTCAAAGAGAGGATATTAACATCTATCGAGCCGGTATGGAGTGCAATAGTGGAACAACGTGGATGCAAGAGAGGTCTGGCAGGTTGCAGGAAGAACCTGTTAGTAGACAGGTGTATCACCCAGGACTCGATCCGGTATCGACGCAATCTGTCCATGGCTTGGCTTGACTACCGTAAGGCATTCGATAAGACGAACCATGAGCTACTTATTAAGCTCATTGAATGCATGGAGATGCATCCAAAAATAGTGAGATGCATAAAAGAGCTTATGCTCTTGTGGCGGACAAGATTTGTCATAACATGTGACAAAAGACAAGTGACTACAAGCTATATCACATATAAGAGGGGAGTCTTCCAAGGAGACTCTCTAAGTCCGATACTTTTCTTAATCTCCCTCTTGCCTCTATATATTGTGCTCCGAGGCAAAAGCTCTGGATACCTATGTGGCCCGCCGAACAAAAGAGAATATAAGGTCAACCATCTTTTATACATGGACGACCTGAAACTCTTTGCTTCCTCGAACGAGGACCTTAACATCCTTGTGGAGGCGGTCAATAGGTACTCTAAAGCGATTGGCATGAGCTTCGGACTGGACAAGTGTGCCTGCGTCCACCTACACCAAGGAAGATCAGAAACTACATCATCGGGTCACGATCAGGATGTTCAACTCATCGGCGGAAATACCATTCAACATCTTGGTATTGGAGAAACATATACATATCTTGGAATACCGCAAGCGGAAACCCATGATGTGCTTGCGTTAAAAACGGCCCTTGGGAAAAGGTATCGCCAAATTCTCAGAAAAATTTGGGCTTCCGAATTATCTGGAAAGAATAAGATCCAGGCGACCAATATGCTGGCCGTTCCTATACTGCTCTACACGTTTGGTGCAGTAAAATGGAACGTCGATGAGTTGAAGCAACTTGACCGAAGCACACGCAAGATGATGACAATCCATCGGAGTCATCATCCTAGATCTTCCGTACCTCGAATATACCTCCCTCGAGATAAAGGTGGTAGAGGCTTGCTGAGCTTAGAGTGTCTTCATCGCAGAACGGTTCTGGCTACAGTCTGCTCAGTTCTAAATAGCACAGATTTTCTTATGCGACTAGTACATCAACATGAAGTCGTCAATGCTGCGGCGTTTCTATATCGTGCCGCAGATAGGGCCGCACAGGAGCTTGGCCTCCCATTTGATTCCAGCGATACTACACATGGCCTAGCATCACTAACACCTTTGGTGCTCAAAAGTCGTGTACAGGAAGCAGAACATACGCTTCTACTAAGAGAACATGCTGACAAGCCCCTTCATGGTAAATTCTACGGCATTATACGTAAAGAAGAGCTCTCGATGGGTCTGTCCAACATGTTTCTCAAGTCTGCTGGATTAAAATCGGAGACTGAGGGATTTCTTTTTGCCTTTCAAGATAGGTTATAAACACCTTAGTTTACCGCGAGCGCATAATGAATATACATGTAGGCGATACCAACTGCCGAGCGTGCAAGCAAGAGCCAGAAACACTTGGACATGTTCTCAGTGGATGCTCAAAATATGCACGATAAGGGTACATAGAGAGACACAATGCGGCTCTAAAAGTGTTATATTACCATCTGAGGCACTTCTATGGTGTTGATCTATTGCCCGTCTTGCAATACGCCCAGGGGGAACTCGAGTCCGTTGTGGAGAATGATCAGTGTAAGATCTACTGGAATTTCTCATTCTCGACCACTCAACGTATCAGTGCTACGAAGCCTGATATTGTCCTCCAAGATCTGAAGAACAAGATCATTTACGTGATTGAATTCTCGGCACCAGCCGATGGTAATATCTCGGCAAAGGAGGAAGAAAAACGGGCGAAATATCAAGCACTTCTTTTCGAGCTGAGCAGGTTCTCCCAAGGCTTCAAAGTCCATCTTGTAGTTCTCATAATCGGCTGTCTTGGAGGTATGAAAGCTTCATTTATTAGCCAACTCAACAAGATTCCGGCTTGCCAGCGTCAGGCTCATTCCATCGCGAACCGAATGCAAAAGGCTGTTCTTCTGGGATCATTTCATCTGGTCCGTCAACACTGTTCCTCGTAACATTCTAAAAAGATTGGTAGCTCTAAAAAAGTATCCAGAGGTGAAACTTCATCTCCGACTGTCCCGTCTGCCGCGTAAGATCATCCGCGGCTAGAGGCCTGACTCCAAGGAACAGTGTTGCCCGATGTTATCTCGCGTAAATTTCCCGCTCTTGCTTACCTTCTAGGACAGAAGGAGCAGAAGCGGATGACGTACACGTTCCAGTTGCGTCGGGATTGGTTGCTTTTAAAGAACCATGATCGTAGCTTCCGGAGCCTACAAGTTCTCACAATAAAAATTAATTTCGCTTTGAATTAAAAATCTATTTAAAAGCTTTTTACAAAATTCTTTACACTATAATAGATACCCCGGAACAAAAATTTCTTTTTCATTATTATTATTATACCATTAAGCCATTTCCCTTTTGGGATGGGCGTGACTTGCTTGGTTACAAAATAGTAGTGTGTAGGTGGGTATATAGGTATAAGGTAGATAGGTATATAGGTGTTAGGTATAGATATTTTAGATTGATCTGGAATTCTCGTATTATTTATTTAAATGACACGTTCATTCCGCAACACTGCTCCGACCCAGGTTGCTGATCAATCTCTCTAGCGATCACCCTAGGTGAAGAGCCTCACAAAATTGTTATGTGTGGTTCCCCACTTGGGCCCATTTAGTATCCAAGATCTTTGTATGAGGCGTCATTCACTCTATTGTCACTCTGTTTACAAACTATTTGTCGCCACACTTTTCTGTCCTGGCATACTCCTCTAGCTTCTTTCACGTCCATGCATTTTTTTATGCAAGCTCTCGTGTTTCTGTGGCTTCTTATGTCTCTTCGGATTAGTGTCACATTCACAGATCATAACCATTCTTTCGGCGGCCTACCTTTGGGCATTCTGCCATTAACTCTACCTTTATACACTTGTTTGGTCAGTCGTTCATCCTTCATTCTTTCAAGATGACCGAACCATCTGAACTGATTTCTTCCCAATGTGTCAACTATTGTCTCTTTTGCACCACATTCTTTTAGGATTATCTCGTTTCGGACTTTGTCCATCAGTGTTTTTCCGCATATTGTGCGTAGATTTTTAATGTACTAAAATTACTGTCATATTTTTGAGGAACATAAAAGTGAAAGGTTGTAGATACATGCCCTATTACATTCCCAGAAAATTGATGAAATATTACAATATCATCAAATTAATATACGAAAACCTGGAAAATGGCAGAATAAATTAATACTATAGGTCGACAATGCACCAAATATATTATTCGCGGATTTTATTATACAAAACTCGATGCCAGAGTGTTGGTTTTTTCTACAAAACAACAATAAACGTTCAGCACGAAGTATTTTGGAGGTGTTTTTAAATGCAGAAATTATTTCACATTGATGCTGAATTGACGTCCTCACTTTAATGGTGTAATTGCTGCTTTCCAACATAAAAATTGGAACATTTCTAGACGGCATACAATTAGTGTAAAAAGCAATATTATTATCAATATTTTTAAACTTAAAAACCACGGTCAATAAACGTCGAATATTGCCGAAAGAAGACAACAGCCCTTTATATTATCAATTTATTATTTTCTTTTTTAATTTGTTGTGTAAAGAATTGTGTGATATTTTCACCATTTTCAAATGTAAAATTAGTAATGATAGAAATGCCTCGAAATTTACATAGAAAAAAAGACAATACGGTGCCTGTCTATACATCAGCCGACCCAGTTACGATTTGTGCTCGTCACTCTCTCACTTGGTCTCACGTACTTCCCTTTGTCAAGAGAGGGACGGTATATGATCATTTTCGGAGACCTGGCTGATAATAAGTTCAACCCAAATATCTTTGCTGTTTGCACGAAAGGTACTTTGTATAACAAAAATCTGCATATAGACAATTCAAGCAGAAAAGTGAACTAATCTTTAGACAGCTTTTTGAAAAAATGCAAGTGTATTGCACAGAAAAAAATCTTCCCGCTGTGCGTGCACGTTCTCATCGCGCGCGGCTCACAAGTTTGAGCACGACTGTTGGTTCACGCGCGTCCGGCTCCATAATATATTTATCTCGGGCAAAATAAAGTACAAATTTTATTTTTCATGATTACTTTAATATTTGTTCCTTATTTTGCACCAATTTTAATTCTCAGCTACCCTGAAAAATATATCATTTCAATAATTTAGTTAATTGTTTTATTTTAAATATATTTCTATAACAAAAGTTTATAAGAAATTTGTATATATTTTTTGGTTGAACAGCTTTTGTCTTTTCATTTTTTGTCGTCTCGTTTTTTCAAAAATTTTTTTTTTTTTTAAATCTTATTTTTAACGATAAAAAGAAAATCTATTCATCCTATCTAACAATTATTAATAACAAATTTGTAGATCCTTTTTGGGTGAACAACTTTTGTGTCTTATTTTTTTTTCATACCTTGTGTCGTTTTTCAAAAAATTTAATTTTGTTATTTGAAATGTTAAATTTTACGATTAAAACAAAAACTACGCGTCCTATCAAAAAATTATTGATGACTTGGGCATAGCAGGATAAGCATGTATGTGCTGCCCCCGCTCGGATCTTATTGAGATTTTTACAATAAGTTGACACTGATGTAAGACTGAATTTCCAAAAAGATTATATTTGAGAAGTATTTTTTATGGGAGTTATGGGGGTTAGAAGAAAAATAAAAAAATTAGTTTTTCTCAAGAACGGCTGGACCGATTTCGATGGGCAAAAATTACGCTATGGGAATCAATGATAGAATGTTGAAAAAAAATTTCGAAATTATGTTTTCAAAAAATACGGGTCAAAAAAAATTTTCAAAATTTTTTTGAATTTTTTTTTACGGGATGTATTTGAGGCACACCCACCATTTTCTCTATAAATAATGTTTAAATCCTCTTTTGGAACATCTACAAGTTTCATAGCAATCGGGTGGGTAGAACGTACTTTAAAAAATTGAAAATCTCAAGCGTATAGGTTGAAGTATCCCGGGCGTAACATACTCTCTTAAAATGAACCAGTGAAATCTCACTGATTTCCAGTGAAATCTCACTGGTTGAAATAGCCAGAAGTGTGTCACTGACAATCAGTGAGCATTCACTGGTTCATTCAGTGAAGTTCCGACACTGGTTTAATCAGTGAGGTTCACTGGTTTCTCAGTACCAGTAGTCACCTGGTCGTACGCCTGTCAGCTGTTTAGGTATGGCACTTATCATTCATCGAACTTTTGTGGTAAGAGTTGTAAAAATTAAATTTTAAAAACCTCACTTTATCCTCACAACAATAAATGAAGGCCAGGCTGCAATATAATGGGATATAATATGTTGCGCCTGATTGTGGAAAGACCCGCCATTATGTTAACGTGTCGCGTTGCTCAAAGTCAAACCCATGGCCAGGGACCTCCCACTATCAAGCGAAAGATATTATATCCCCTGCTCATTGCAGACAGGCACCAAATATTTATAAAACAAACACTTGTACACAATAAGATTCGTTTTCACTCGAGAAATGCCAAAGACCTGACCGACGACGCGCGCGTACCAGACGACTGGAGGTTCATGTCTTGCCCGCGTGGAGCGCTATATCACTGGTTCAATCTATCATTTGGCGTAACTGGTAGAATCAGTAGCGCTATTTTAGTTGAATCTCTTACTGGTTCGTCCAGTCAAAGTGGAAAAATCACTGGTTCACCAGTGATAATTCAAAATACTGATTCAACCAGTGACAATTTCACTGGTTCAGTTTAAGAGAGTAGGGTACTCGTACATGATAGCAATCCCTGTCGAACATGTGAGCATTCATTTGTTTTGTCATTACAAGTGTTTTGGTGACGACGTTCACTTCATTCTCTGCTTTATTTCTCCGTTGAAAAAACTGGTCGCGGGTAGTGTTATTTTTCTTCGATAATCGAACCTTTTCTGATTATGCAATTTGTTTTCACAATATCAATCAAGGATTTGGTATATATAATGGCATTTTGGATTTTCCAGAACTGACCGAGAGAGAATTAAAAATATTTTTTGCTGGGTCATATCAGCTATCGCAGGCGGTATCATACTTGGCCGAAATGATTGACAAAGATGGACAGATGAACGTGCAATACGTGAAACATCAAACGAATGTGTTAAGAGTGCAAGTACAATCACGGCACATTTCTAAAAAACTATATAAATGTTTCATTAAATATAAGCCCAATAGTGTTGGCATGTATGGCTTATTGGAATATGTGTGTGATTGCGCTAACGGAAATAGGACTGTTGGCTGTTGTTCACATATTGCTGCAATTATATCTTATCTATCTCATGCAAGGTACTTTTCCAAAATTCTAAAGCCAGCTGAAATTCTCCGCGAAATGTTCACTCAGAATAATATTATTCCTCTAATTGATGACGACAGCGACAAAGATTAAGAGTGGTCTTATCAATATAGAGTAACCTGATTCGTGAGAGGCAAGGGGACTCACGATAAACGAGCGCCCCATAATAAGAGGTCATAAATCGTACTGTAAAGTCTAAGTGGTGGACTTTGGAAACTACAATTCTCTTTTAGGCTGACCACACGTCTGATCATTAAAAAATGCTTCGATTTCTAAATAACATTTTGTTCGACTTATTAGTCAGCGTCAAAGATTTCGCAAATATTTTTACTAGACTTCTTTAAGTTTGACACTGGTTGGAACGGTAGGCGTATAGTGTCGTCAGTGACCGTGGCCGGATTCAGTCCTAACCTGCGGCATATGCGATACGCTCGAGATTTTCAATTTTTTAAAGTACGTTTTACCCATCCGATTGCTATGAAACTTGTAGATGTTTCAAAAGAGGATTTCAACATTACCCATTCATTGCCCATCGGAATCGGTACGATTTATGACCTCTTATTATGGGGCGCTCGTTTATCGTGAGTCCCCTTGCCTCTCACGAATCAGGTTACTCTATATTGATAAGACCACTCTTAATCTTCGTCACTGTCATCTTCAATTACAGGAATAGTATTATTCTGAGTGAACATTTCGCGGAGAATTTCAGCTGGCTTTAGAATTTTGGAAAAGTACCTTGCATGAGATAGATAGTATATAATTGCAGCAATGTGTGAACAACAGCCAACAGTCCTATTTCCGTTAGCGCAATCACACACATATTCCAATAAGCCAGACATGCCAACACTATTGGGCTTATATTTAATGAAACATTTATATAGTTTTTTAGAAATGTGCCGTGATTGTACTTGCACTCTTAACACATTCGTTTGATGTTTCACGTATTGCATGTTCATCTGTCCATCTTTGTCAATAATTTCGGCCAAGTATGATACCGCCTGCGATAGCTGATATGATCCAGTAAAAAATATTTTTAATTCTCTCTCGGTCAGTTCTGGAAAATCCAAAATGTCTTTATATATACCAAATCCTTGATTCATATTGTGAAAACAATTTGGATAATCAGAAAAGGTTCGATTATCGAAGAAAAATAACACTACCCTCGACCAGTTTTTTGAGCGGATAATAAAGCAGAGAATGAAGTGAACGTCGTCACCAAAACACTTGTAATGACAAAACAAATGAATGCTCACATGTTCTACAGGGATTGCTATCATGTACGAGTACCCTATGTTACGCCCGGGATACTGCAACCTATACGCTTGAGATTTTCAATTTTTTAAAGTACGTTTTGCCCATCCGATTGCTATGAAACTTGTAAATGTTTGAAAAGAGGATTTAAACATTATTTATAGAGAAAATGGTGGGTGTGCCTCAAATACATCGCATAAAAAAAATCAAAAAAATTTTGAAAATTTTTTTTGACCCGTATTTTTTGAAAAAAAAATTTCGAAATTTTTTTGCAACATTCTCTCATTGATTCCCATAACATATTTTTCTGCCCATTGAAATCGGTCCAGTCGTTCTTGAGGAAAACTAATTTTTTTATTTTTCTTCTAACCCCCATAACTCCCATAAAAATTATTTCTCAAATATAATCTTTTGGGAAATTTAGTCTTACATCAGTGCCAACTTACTGTAAAAATCTCAATAAGATCCGAGCGGGGCAGCACATACATGCTTATCCTGCTATGCCCTTTTGGATGAGTTTTCACTATTTTTTGAAAGAGCAACTTTTGTCTATTAATTTGTTTCATAGCTTGTGTCGTTTGTCTAAAAATTATATACATATATTTTTTAATGTTGTTTTTTACGAATAAAAAACTACTGCGCATCCTATCAAAAAATAATTAATGACCAATTTGTAGCGGTTTTTTGGGTGACCAACTTTTGTCTTATCATTTTTTTTGCAGCTTGTGTCGTTTGTCCAACATTTTTACATTCTCATCTAGAGAAGGTATTAGATTTGTGTAAAATTTGACCACCCCGGTTTTTGTCAAATGTCCACGTTTTGAGACCCCCTGAACCCAAAAAACAGGTTTTTACGAATGTGTCTGTCTGTCTGTCTGTCTGTCTGTCTGTCTGTCTGTCTGTCTGTCTGTCTGTCTGTCTGTCTGTCTGTCTGTCTGTCTGTCTGTCTGTCTGTCTGTCTGTCTGTCTGTCTGTCTGTCTGTCTGTCTGTCTGTCTGT
>CAKNYM010053991.1:483994-503528 GCA_932195095.1 Andricus curvator | reverse complement strand
TATGATAGAAGAGAAAGTGGGAGAGCGTAGGAATGAAAAGGAGGAGAGGGCGGATAGGGAAAGGATAAGGGCAATGGAGTTGAGAATGGAGAGAAAGGAGAAGGCAGACAGGAGAAATAATATTGTGATAAGAGGGTTGAAGATGAAGAGCGGGGAAGAAAGGGAGGGTGTGGAAGCGCTGCTACAGAGCATAGGGTGGAATAAAGGCAGGGTAGGGAAAGTTAAGTTGGAGGGGAGGAAGGAGAAAGAAGTGGCGGTTGTGGAGTTGGAGAGCTGGGAAGAAAAATTGGGGGTAATGAGAAATAAAAATAGGATAAAGGATAAGGAAGTGTTCATCGATCACGATTTGACGAGAAAGGAAAGGGATGTACAGAGAATGCTGTACGACAGGGCTAGGAGGGAGAGGAGTGAAGGGAGATCGGCGAAGGTAGGATATCGGAAAATAAAAATAGACGAGAAAATGTGGGTGTGGGACGAGGAGAAAGAGGTGTTGAAGGAAGTGCAGGGGAATTTGTTTCGTAGGAAGTAGGGGGGCGGGGGTAATGCAGGGTAGAGGAGTTGTGAAGGTGCTTTACTGGAACGTAGCAGGGGTAAAGAAGAAGGATGAGGAGTTCTGGAGGTATATCCAGGAATTTGATGTGGTAGGACTGGTAGAGACGTGGGTGGAAAGAAAGGAATGGGATAGAATAGAGCCAAAGCTGCCAAGGGGGTATAGGTGGAGACTCCAGGAGGCGGTCAGAGTGAAGAAGAAAGGAAGGGCTAGTGGGGGAATTATAACGGGGATTAGAGATGGATTAGAGGAAGAAGCTCACGGAGAGGTAGAGGGGGAGGGAGTGCAAATGAGGAAAGTAAAGATAGGAGGGGGAATGTGTAAGTTTGTGACAGTGTACAATAAGGATGGGATGGAAAGAATTAAAGAAAGGGTGGAAGACCTGTTAGGTGAAAGAGAAGAGGGTATGGTTGTACTGGGTGGGGACTTTAACGCGAGGATGGGGAGGGAAGGGGGCCTTTACAGGGAAGGGGAGAGCTTCGAAAGGAACTCAAAGGATAGGTTAATAAATAAGGAGGGGGAGATTCTAAGGGACTGGATGGAGGATAGAGGCTGGGCGGTGGCAAATGGTATGGCAACTGGGGACGAAGAGGGAGAATACACATACGTAGGTAAGGTGGGGGTATCGGTAATAGATTATGTAGTTATGAATATGCAAGGGTGGGAGGAGATGGAGAGATTCGCAGTAGAAGGGAGGGTAGAATCAGACCATCAGCCATTAGGGTTGTGGATAAGGGGTGAGAACGGTGGAAGGCAAGGTGGGGAAGAAGTGTCGACGGGGGAGAGGGTTAGCTGGACGAGGGAGGCGATAGAGAAATATAAGGAGCAGTTAGGGAACGTACGCTTCGAAGGGGAGACGGTGGAAGAGATATGGGAGGATTTAAAAGAGAAAGTGAAAGGGTGCGTGCAAAAGAAGGTATTCAAAAAGAAGAAGAAAGGAATGGTGAAGCCGTGGTGGGATAGGGAATGTAAAAAGATGAAAAGGAAGGTGAAGAGGAAGTACAAGAAATGGAAAGAGGGTACTGCGAAAAGGGAGGAGTACGTAGAAATGAGGAAGGGGTTTAGATTGATGTGTAAGAAGAAAGAACAGGAAAAGGAGAAAGAGCTGGAGGAGGAGTTAGGAAATGTTAAGACAGAAGGGGACGTCTGGAAGATAATAAATAGGTTTAGGAAGCGTAGAGTAGGGATAAGCGACAAGATAGGGAGTGAGGAGTGGAGGGAGTTTTTTAAAGAATCATTTCAGGGCTCAGATTCAAGGAAGAGAGATGATGGTAGTAGAAGAACGGGCGAGGCAGAGATGGAGGAGTTGAATGACGAGGAGATAGAGAAACAGATAAGGAAGTTAAAAAGGTCAAAATCAGCAGGGCTGGATGGGCTAGAGAACGAAGCATGGCTGTTTAGTACACAAGAGGTTAGGGAGAGGCTGAAGGAGGTAGTGAAGAAAGTATGGAGGGGGGAGGGATTCCCACGAGGGTGGAGAGAAGGATTAATAGTGCCTCTGTATAAGAAAGGAGAGAGGGATAGGCAGGAAAATTATAGGGGGATTACGCTAATGAATACGGCGTATAAAGTATACGCGATGGTAGTAGCGGAGAAGCTGCGGAAGGATGTCGAGGGGAAAGGAATATTGCCAGAGACGCAGGCGGGCTTTAGGGCAGGTAGGAGTACTATCGACAATATCTACGTTCTACAGCACGTGGTGGATAGAGAATTAGCGAAGAAGGGATCGAGAGTGTACGCGTTTTTTGTGGATCTAAAAGGCGCGTTTCCGTCGGTGGATAGGGGGAGGTTGTGGGAGGCGATGCAGGAGAGGGGAGTGGAGAGAGGCCTGATCGAGAGGGTAAGGGAGATATATGAAGAAACCAAAGATAAGGTAAGAGGAGGACAGGGGATTTCGGAGGGATTCTGGATGGATAAGGGGTTAAGACAAGGGTGTCCGCTTAGCCCGACGCTTTTTGCGATTTTAATTGCGGATATGGAAAGTAAGCTGGAGGCCGGAGTGGTAGGAGGAGTCAGGATAGGAGGGGTTAGAATTTGGTCGCTAGCGTATGCAGATGACATAGTGTTGTTGGCAAAAAGCGAGGAGGCCTTAAAGGAAATGATGAAGAGGTTGAGAAAATACCTGGATAAGAATAGGTTAGAACTGAATGCGGAAAAGTCCAAGGTTATGGTTTTCAGAAAAGGAGGTGGAAGGGATAAGGAAGGGGAGTGGAAGTGGAAGGGAAAGGCGGTGCAGGCGGTGAAAGAGTTTGTGTACCTGGGCTTCTTGTTTCGGAGGAATGGCGGAGTGGGTGGTCACATAAAAGAGAGAGTGAGGAGGGCAAATGTGGTGATGAGGCAGGTGTGGAGGTTGGGAAAGAAGTTATTCGCGGATGATTTTGGGAGGAGAATGAAATTGTTTGACTCACTAGTGATGAGTGTACTATTGTATGGAGTAGAGGTGTGGGGGTGGAAGGAAAGCGAAGAGGTAAATAGGATACAGGAGAGGTATGTAAAGTGGACACTGGGGTTGGCAAGGAACACGCCTAATTATATTGTCAGGAGGGAGACGGGGAGAACGAGTGTAGGGATTCTAGCGGGGAGTCGAGCGTGTAAATATGAGGAGAAATTTTTGGAAGAGGGGGGAAGTAAGCTGGTTAGGGAGTGTTGGTGGGAGAAGGAGAACAGGAGAGGGGGTGGGAAGATGGAGGTTGAAAGAGAAAGGTATTTTAGAACGAATGGACTGCATATTGATGAATTGAGAAGGATGCATGAGGAAGGAAGGAAGGTATATGAGTTGGTTAAGAAAAACAGCATGGAGAGAGAGAAGACAGCAGGGGAAGAAAGAATAAGAGAGACAAGGTTTAATGGGAACTACGTGTGGATTATGCCAAGGGCGAGAGCGCAATATTTGTGTGAGAAAGGAGAGAAAGGAAGTCAGGAGCTTATAGCGAGGATGAGATGTGGGTGCATGGAGGGTTTCAATAGGTTTTGGCTCGATAGGGAAAAGAGGATGTGTGAACTATGTGGGAAGGGGGAGGCAAGAGTGGAGCACTGGTTGGAGGAGTGCGTGGAGGTGGAAAGGAGTGGGATAAGCATGGAGGTATTGATGCATGAAAGGGGGGACAAAAGGGCAGTAGAATGGGTGAAGGGAGTATTGGATAAGATGGAGAAGAAGAGAAGGAAGGAGGAAGAGGAATGGAGAAGGAAAGATTGTAAATAGAGGAGGAAGTAAATATAAGTAATTGTAAATATTGTAAATAGTAGATAAGTATTAGGTATTAGTCGCGGAGGCAGAGTATGGTAATGCGAGGCAAGCAAGAAAGTAGGGACATGCGAGCGAGGCGAGGCGAAGCGAGGAAGGCAATGCGATAAGAGCGAGCGGCGTTAGATATAAGGTGTGGAAGGATGTTAGTTTTAAGGCTTAGTTGTAAGAAAATTCTGTAAAAAAAAAATGGAAGTGTAAGCAAGTCAATTTTTTAAGGCCAGCAGGCTAAAAAATAAACGTTTATCTATCTACTGACAAAACAATATTCGCATTCTCTACTCTCTTTCTCTTTAACATTTTTTCATTTGATTTTTGCAATAGCGTTGTATATGCCCATATTCTTGGCATCCGTAGCATTGGACGGATTTCAGCGCTTCATTATTATTAAAGATATGTTCGGGCTTCCCTCAACATAAGCAATTCGCCTATTGGGAATTGTAGTACTTTCGATTTTTTTTCTATGATTTCGGAATTTTTGATTTCGCTATTCTGGTAGATTCTATTCCAACTTTTCCATTGGAGATCGGCTTTGTTCGCAAGGGCAATAAAATTTCCTAGGGTGGTATTTCTTTGTGCCTATAATATGTAAACAAACATCTTCATGCAGTCCGCGAGGAAATTACCTATATCATGTTATCCTCTAGATAACTATAAAATTAATTGCTTTCGTAATATACTAATTGCACAAATTTTAATCTTAGTGAAATTTCTTTTTAATTATCTTTTGTACTGAGTCGCAATAATGTTTTTCAGTATTGTTCTTTTGAAAGCTCTAAGATAATCTGCTCCTTCAAATTGAGAAATGATAAAAGCCAAATAATCATTAGGTAATTAAAAATAGAATGAGAATCTTTGATAATGTTCATTTAAATATTGACATTTAGACTACAAATAAATTATGAATCATTTTTTTATGAGCACAAATAGCTGAAATAATCATCTATGATATTGTAATATTATCCAAATATAAATTTTCCTTCTATTACTTCTGTTATTTAATTTCAATAAATGCAGTTCAGTCCCAGATTGTTTAAAATTTTATGCAAAATTAATTTTCAAGTGCGATCAATTTTCCTATACATGTTTTGCCTATGTAAAATTTCACTTGCAAGCAGTTAAGCTTACTATTTCTGTTTCGTTGTTCCGTTATAATTCATTATAATTAGTAAAGACATCGCTCATTATTTTTACACTCACATACGTGGCTTGACGGTCGTGAAAGGCACCATTTCTTTTTCTGGTGCGTGGGCCTCACGCCGCTTCACAACCTCGGCTTACGCCGCACGAACCCACAGGAAACTCACAAAAACCTGGGGGCAGGCTGCAGCCCTTTTCTACTCATGAAACAATACAATTTTCTGTTCTAATCATTCATTACATACAATCATTCATCACACACATTATATGTATAGGCAAAAATGTCATAATTGTTCACTAGGTTCACTTATCGTCAGATTGATCATTAAAATTTTCAATTTTCTACTCAGATTCGACATTTGGAAAGGAAATCAAAATTCAATAAAATATATTTGATATTTCAGAGTTATTAAATTTCAACTTGCAAAAACATTAATAATTTCTAATAAGTTATTTATCTCTTAAGGGAAATTAAGGCCGTAATTTGAAAAAATGATTGAAAAGCTTACATTTGAAATTAATCAAAATTTTACTCAATTTTTGACAAATAAAAATGTTATCACTCCGGTTTAGACACTAAAGTGATACCATCAGTGAAAATTCGCTCTGCACTGTAACTATAAGTATATTTTCTACCATAATAAGAAAAAAAGAACCAAAGAACTCTGAACGGGAGTTTCGAGTCTGCGATTACCGCCATTCCATAAATCATTCCCGCCCGTTAAACTCATTGTTCCTAATGATTGATCAGAGGCAATTGTGGTTTCATTTTGTTGGGCCCTTGCGATACCATTAGGATCTCTAGGAATGATATTATTTACAATCGCTACGCTCGCTATGTTCAGAGGATCAGTATCAACTGTGATTGCATTTTGTTTGCGGGTTAAAGGTCGACCGCGCTTGGTGACCTTTCCAGCACGTCGTATAGGAGCCATTTTAAATTTCTTAATCAGTTCTCAAGGGGTAATATTTGAATTTTCTAGACGACTATGTTTATTTCGTTGTTAGTCCTAGTTATTTAATTAATCATTGTACTGCAATAATGTATTCAATAAAATTCGGTTCTCAAATAAATTTATTAAAATCTGAATTTGAATTATTTTATGAAGATTCCAACCCTCATCTGAATTTTGTAAAACTTCAATAAAACAAAATTATTTTCATTTCAATCAACTAATTATTAAAATTCAATTTATTTTTTTTTAATGAAAGGCATAAAATTTCAAGTCTATTCATTAAAATTCCAGTTCTCAAATAAAACGTATGAAATTTTCAAGTTAATTCATCGAAATTTCACCTCCCAAGTAGAAACTCATCAAGCTTCAAGTAAATCCACTAAAAATTCCATTTTCAAAGAAAAATCATAAAACTTCAATATAATTCACAAAAATTCAATTTCCCAAATAAAATTCTTAAAATTCCAAGTAAAATTGCTAAAATTCTATTTTCAAAGAAAAATCATCAAACTTAAATAAAATTCATAAAAATTCAATTTCCCAAATAAAATTCTTCAAATTCCAAGAAAAATTGCTAAAATTCTATTTTCAAAGAAAAATCATAAAACTTCAATAAAATTCACAGAAATTCAATTTCCCAAATAAAATTCTTATGAAAAATTGCTAAAATTCTATTTTCAAAGAAAAATCATAAAACTTCAATAAAATTCACAAATATTCCATTTCCCAAATAAAATTCTTAAAATTCCAAGAAAAATTCGCTAAAATTCCATTTCCAAAGAAAAATCATAAGACTTCAATAAAATTCACAAAAATTCCATTTTCTAAATGAAAGTTATAAAACTTCAAGGAAATTCACCAAAATTCTATTTTCCAATTAAAAGTTATAAACTTCAAGAAAATTCACTAAAATTCCATTTTTCAATTAAAAGTCATAAACTTCAAGAAAATTCACTAAAATTCGACTTTTCAATTAAAATTCGTCAAATTTCAAGAAAACATATCAAAATTTAATTTAGATGATCAAATGAAGAATAACCTGCCTTGAGAACTAATATACAACATAATAGGAAGCAATTTTCAATTGACTTACTTTATCTCGATGTAGTGACGGGGAAAATTTAATTAGCCATAAAATGACTATTTACAAATATTTCACTTATTCACTGTCACTTGTCACATATTAAAAAAAAGGGGGGGGGGTGCGATGGTCTTGTTGCCCTATTCGCAGGTCCAGTCTCTCTCGGTGTTGAAGGTTTTTCAGGTGTCCGATGTCTCTTTCGGTGTTGAATTCTCGGTGTCGGAAGCTTTTCAGGAGTCCGATGTTTCTCTCGGTGCTGATTCTCGGTGGTTCAAGTCTTGGCTAAAGCTCTCCCAATTTCTCACACTAACGGGTCCTGGGCCTTAAATATAATCGTCCCAGGATTATCCGCCAGTATTTGAAATGATTGAGGCGCTTGAACTTTTGCTCAGTTCACGGTGAAGCCGAATCCCACTACGCTGTCACCAAATGTTACGTCCTGCCTGTTGGATCTGGCAGAACAGATTTTCAACCCAGCGATGATTGGCTGGCATCCTTCTGTTCGTCGGCTGGCTTGCGTCGATTTAAAAACCGACTACCGCGAAACTGGCAGACAAATTCAAAATGAGAGTAAAGAGAACACACTGAATTTGGGAACAATTGTTTATTTATTCACTTTTAACTATTAAAATTCCCTTAAAACAATATGCTATATTAATTTAAAAAACTAAATAACGAGTACCGTAGGTTCGAAGTTAAAGAAGCGCGCCGAAAAACAAAATTCTAACTTTTCTGTGCTCTGCATCTATATATAAAAGCTCATTTTGGGCGGGGTTTATCCCTACTTTTAGAGTTTAGCCAATGGGAATGCTGACGTCACTCAATTTTAGAGCCAAATAACCAATCATAAATGAGGTCACTTTACTCCTCCTACAATTTCAGGCAATTAAAGTGAGTGACAGTTCAAGGACTTGGGTCCAAAGTTCGACTTTTCGACAGGATAACCGTCAATCACTTCGAGTGACGGTTTCCTGTTTGAAAGTCCAAAGATCGTTTTTTATGGCGTCTAGTTGGCGCCATGGCCCATTAATGATACTAAAAATAGCTCAAGGTCTCAAGTTCCTAACCTCTAAATCCATCTTGGGTACCAAACTGCGCAGTAAGTTTGACGAGTGTATAACCCGGAGGAAATACGATACGATACTTAAACATAAACATTCTAAAACGCAATTAGTCTATAGTTTCATAGATATTAATGTACAATTATAATTACTTTTTACATATACAAATGTATGCCCTTTCGTAAATTGAATCAGGATTATTCTTTTTTCGAATGAAGAGAAAGAGAGAGTATGTTGGGGAATTCATATAGTTATTGCAAAATATATTAAAGCTTGTTTTTCATAGACTAAAATTATTAAATATAGAAATTGTTAAAGTAAATCAATAATTCCTCTTTTTGAATCTTTTCTATACTAGTAATGGTAAGAAAGATTTCTTCTCTATCGAATTGGCTATGAAATAAAAATGATTTTATCGACGGCAATGCGCATGCCGTCACACTGTTTCAACTCTCCCTAGGGTAGCGTTCAGGATTCTCACCAAGTGCACTCGTCGGGTTAACCTGTAAAAGGGGCGTGGTTTACGAAAGTGAACTACGAAGTGTCATGTTCTTTGAACGGGTGTGTGTGAAAGGGTTTGGCGCGAATATAAAAATTTGTCATGTTTTGTTCACATATAACAACATAATATGTTTTATGTCCCTTCATTATATGATAATGGAGAGGCAGCCTGGTGCGGGCAGAAAGTCCATAAGAGTAAAAGAGATAGGGAGCGAAAAATTAGACCAAAAATTCTCTTTATCTCTTTTACTCTTATGACTTTTCTGCATGTATCGGTCAGAAGGACAGAGGTATAAATGCACCATAATTACATCAAGCGATGATGTTTACAACAATCTTCGAAAGTGATGATGAAGATAGTGATTATGAGTTGGAAATTGGAATTGTGATGGAAATTTCAATGAAAGTTCGGGGCCCAAGGGAAACGCCAGTTAGAATAATAGGATTTGCTACTATGGGATTTTGGTCTTCTCTCAAAATAACGAGGTGTTTCCCGGGCGAAAAATCCATATCCGTATACTTATTTACACCCTTCACAATTCACTCTGCTTTTTACCGCGGGTTTTATACAAGTTTCATTTCAAATATGCCCAATTTTCCAACTTCCCGCTAATTCTTCCCGCCAATTTCAGTGTTTACTCGCATCCACCTTTCTTTTTTCGACGGGTGAAAAAGTCACCCATCGAGTGACCCCCACCCGTCACTCTGGTGATTTCTGAACGTTTCACCCGGCTCGATCTGCCCACTCACCAGGGATGTGCAGTTACGCGTAACTGGAGGTTTTTGACGTAAAATACCTAAGTGAAGTATTTTACGTCGAAAACAGGTAAAATACTTATTATTATTAACAAAATTTCTTTTCTTGAAATTTGTACCTCATTGACAGAGGGTCTAGTACTCGGCTCGGTGCGGCCCCCTAAGATTATTCTTGCATCATGAACCTCATGTATTTCACCGCTGGCGCCAGCAGTAGGACTCCGAGAGCGTGTCGCAGTCGAAAATCGAACGGACCTCTCTTTTTATCTTTTCACGTTAGCAAAAGAAGTCCGTTCGATTTTCAACGTAGAAACGGCCCCGGAGTCCCACTGCACTGTGACTGCAGTTCGCAATCGTCTGTCCAAGGGGTTTTCATTTATTCCCACCATTCCCAGATGAACAAGCCACTTCAGAGAAAATTTGTAACTAAATTGTCGTCTGCTAGTATAGTAATTGTAATTTCTCCATTTCCCGCATGAAGCGCTCTTATCTGGGAATGTATACAGAGAGTCCAGAGACAGTGTGGCAACCTAGTCGGATGCCGCCATTTTTAGAAGGTATGCCACCATTTTAAGTTGAGGTTTTCTATAGTGTAGTATATATATACTATATATCTATAGTATATGTATAAGAAAACTGAGCCAATCAGCAAGAATGGCACTAGGTTGCCACACTGTCTCTGGACCCTCTGTAGGAATATAGTCGGACCTGCAGTGGGACTACCCTGCCTATGAAACAGCACTGAAAGGGCACTGGCGAAAGGCACTGGGCCGCCTGTGCCGTTTCAGTGACTGTTTGTGCTGGTTTCGGCACCTAAACGGCACTCAGAGTGATGCGACGGTCATATAATGGTCCTATTATATTCGTCACGTACCGGGCTGGCAGAGTGGTTTACAGTAGTTGGCCGCCACCAACCCGAATCCCTTTTTAAAACTTTCTTCAAATTATTAACACTTTTTAATTTATGAATTTTCTCATTATATATATTTTATACTTATAAATTATATACTAATATACTATTCTGAAATTGAATCCAAAAATGTTGTCTGTTTTGGCGTATCTCATTCCATTTACGAGATACATTATGTTCATTCAAATCCGATCAGGTAGTGCTGTTTTTGCATTGTCATGTATAGCAAAAATACTAAAATTCATTTAAAACTTGATAATTTTTATCAAAATAAAATAAGAGTCTAGTTTTCATTAACAATAAGCGCAGCTTTAATTATTAATAATAAATTCATGAAAACATGTAATTTATTATTAGGAAAATTGAATATAAAGATGAGTATTTTGAAAACAGTTTGAATTGTATTCATATTTTTCTATTTATTTTGCTAATGTAATTAATTAATTTTATAAACAATTGTAATTGTTACAAATTTTAAACATTTACAGATATTATTTAATCAATAACAGTGAAAATAATATTTAAACCTTAATAATTAGCCTTATAATATACTTTTTTAATAATTCATCTAGAAGTTTCTCTCTGAAAAATATATATTTATATATAATTTATTTATAATAAATTATATATAAATAAATTAATGTAAA
Organism: Andricus curvator; assembly: GCA_932195095.1. Classification (NCBI taxonomy): domain Eukaryota; kingdom Metazoa; phylum Arthropoda; class Insecta; order Hymenoptera; family Cynipidae; genus Andricus; species Andricus curvator. The sequence goes on along the minus strand of CAKNYM010053991.1, from coordinate 492,682 downwards.
AATTGCATCAAAATAGTTTAGAATTGAAGAAAAACTATTTATCGAATATATTATTGAAGAAACTTATAATTATTTGAAGGAATAATTTATTAAAAAGTTATTGACAAGATTAATGAGTGAAAAAATATATTTATATTAATACATCAAAGCATTTGAATTTGAAGGTATACAATTTTTTTCATATAAAAGCATTTGAATTTGAAGGCATACAATTTTTTTAAGTAAACTTTTTAAAATATTTCATTTCATTTTCATTATAAATTGCTGAATAAGTTAAACGTAAGAATATATATATATATAATATACAGAGCGCACAGTCTTCCTGTTTTTCTTAGTTTCCCCTTTTTTCTTGAAATTCCCCTTTTTCCCCTATTTTCAAAAAACTTCCCCTTTTTCCCCTTTTCTCTTTAAATATACGACATTTAAAAATACAATATTTGAATTACCCCCATAACATTACAAAAAAAAAATATATATATATATAATTAAAAAATGGAATATTCCAAATTCATCAACTGCAATGTAAAATTTAATGATTTTAAATTCAAAATATTTCCTATTGGTTCAAAAATTATGACGAATTTGTTATATTTACAGCTTTTACTAGTGAACAATAATACAAAAATTAAGAAATTTAAAATTAAATTTTTTGTGCAGTAACAATTTTTTCGAAAATGTGTAAAAACATTTTTTTTTATTGAGTCCCATGCACACATTTAAACAAAAGTTGAATATGTCGAACCTGAAATTTATTCAGCTGGAACCAAAGAAACATTTTATCATTTTGCTTTTTCGAAAAAAAAAACTTCTGTCGTGATTTAGGATTTTTGGGATTTCATTTTTTTGCGTTTTTGGAACGTTATATATACACAACGAAAAAAAATGTTTCCCATGAATAGAAAATAATAACATGTTTCTTTGGTTCCAGCTGAATAAATTTCAGGTTCGACATATTCAACTTTTTTTTTAAATGTGTGCATAGGACTTAATAAAAAAAACATGTTTTTACACATTTTCAAAAGCATTGTTACTGCGCAAAAAATTTATTTTTAAATTTCGTAATTTTTTTATTATTGTCATAATTTTTGAACCAATAGGAAATACTTTGAATTTAAAATCGTTAAATTTTACATTTCAGTTGATGAATTTGGAATATTCCATTTTTTAATTATATGTATATATATATATATATATCATAATAATATATATAATAATATATATATATATATATATATATATAATATATATAATAATAATATATATGATCATAAGACCAAAAGACGAATGCATCAACTTAGCACAAAGATAGGCTGGGCAAGACAGTACGCGTCCCGCATTCAGTGTGTGAATGACTACATAACATCTGGCAGGACTTTCACTGCCAAGGTTCGACAGTTCACGCGCGAACTGCGGATCCGTCATCACACAATCAACAAGTCAAAGCTACTGACCATCAGGCAGCATATTGTTGACAGAATACGAGTACTATCTGACGCTAGGAGAAGTCTAGAGCGGAGAGTTGCAGAGCGTGTCATGCACACCCCGAGCAATCTAGGACACATACTATCTAGTTGTCCAACTCATGCGGGAACGACCTACATCCAAAGGCACAATGCGGCACTAAGAGTGCTTTATTACCATCTCTGTCACTCTTATGGCATTAGCCCAAATACCTCTCCGCTAAACGCTCCTAGAGAAATAGAGTCAATTGTCGAAAATGAGAAGTGCCGCATATACTGGAACTTCATATTCTCGACAATTGTTTCTGTTGCGCACTCGAGGCCTGACATAGTTCTCCTTGACTTCGAGAAACGAACCATGTTCGTTATCGAATTTTCGGCACCAGCTGACAAAAACGTCACAGCCAAAGAGAAAGAAAAGAAAGAGGTATAAAGACCTTATAAGGGAGTTGCGACGGTTATACCCGGAATATTCTGTTAAGCTAATCGTCTTGATCATCGGCGCTCTTGGAAGTACCAAGGTTTCACTGTTTAATAGCCTGAAAAGCATCCCTGCGTGTCAAAAAAATGCTGAGACACTTGCGGGGAAAATGCAGAAGGCGGTCGTCCTTGGGTCGCTCCGTGTCCTTAGGGTGCATGAGACTTTTGCCGGACCGTCGTATTGAGTTCGTCGCAGACTGCAACCACCTATCTCACGGTCGTGAGACGTGGTTACAGCTGAAATTTTACCGCGATTTCGCTGGGAGCGGGTGCAATTTTTCAGATTAGCACCCGCTCCCGGCGAAATCCTGCGGTTGTCCTTATGACAAACTTTTAACTATATATATATACATATATATATATATATATATATATATATAATTTAAAAAAAAAAGTTCAACTACCACCGCAGGGTCCCACTAAGAGCAACTGTCATCCAAAAAAAATGTCAATAGCCCCCAGTAGCACCGCTTTAAATCACACTTATGGCCACGTCTCACAACTGTGAGATGGGTGGTCATAGGCAACGACGAAATCACAACGACAGGCCGGCGAAACCCTCGTGTGTCTTGAGGACACGAAGCGACCCAAGGATGACAGCTTTCTGCATCCATCTCTATATATATATATTGTAATATTATGGGGGTAATTCAAATATTGTATTTTCAAATGTCGTATATTTAAAGAGAAAAGGGGAAAAGGGGAAGTTTTTTTGAGAATAGGGGGAAAAAGGGGAATTTCAAGAAAAAAAGGGGAAACTAAGAAAAAAAGGAAGACTGTGCACTCTGTATATTATATATATTTTTACGTTTAATTTATTAAGCGATTTATAATGAAAATGAAATGAAATATTTTTAATTCGTTTACTTAAAAAAATTGTATGCCTTCAAATTCAAATGCTTTTATACGAAAAAAATGGTATTCTTTCAAATTCAAATACTTTTATATATTAATATAAATATATTTTTTCACTCATTAATCTTGTCAATCACTTTTTAATAAATTATTCCTTCCAATAATTATAAGTATCTTCAATAATATATTCAATAAATAGTTTTTCTTCAATTCAAAACTATTTTGATGCAATTTTTACATTAATTTATATATACATATATAAATTATTATAAATAAATTATATATAAATATATATTTTTCAGAGAGAGAGGCTAGATGAATTAATAAAAAAGTATATTATAAGGCTAATTATTAAGGTTTAAATATTATTTTTACTATTATTAATTGAATAATATCAGTAAATGTTTAAAATTTGTAACAATTACGATTGACTATAAAACTAATTAATTACATTAGCAAAATAAATAGAAAAATATGGATACAATTCAAACTGCTTTCAAAATACTCATCTTTATACTCAATTTTCCTAATAATAAATTACATGTTTTCATGAATTTTTTATTATTAATAATTAAAGCTGCGCTTATTGTTAATAAAAACTATGCTCTTCTTTTATTTTTATAAAAAGTGTCAAGTTTTAAATGAATTTTAGTATTTTTGCTATACATAACAATGCAAAAACAGCACTACCTGATCGGAGCGCCATCTATTGGATTTATTTGAACTACGATACCCCTCCGGGTGCTAAGAGAACAGAATGAGTGGGGCGATGCATGGGGCTGGTCATGACAAATCCTGAACGGTCATGACGGTAAATGTTGGTAAGACGCAGTCAGACTTAAATATTTCCACCAGAAAAGGTTTTTTTATAGAGAAAAGTGGTTGAGTTGTTAGGCCATACCCTATGCTAAACTTGTACAAAAAGTTTTTCGGTTCTAAATGTTCCAGTTATTCTCAAAGTAATAAAAATTCCAAAAAGGTGAGCATAGCAGACGACACTTTTGACAGTTACGCGCGAGTTTCGAGGAGAATTTGAAAATGGCACTTCACAAATTAACAAATTACATTGAAAATCTGTTGGATCTATTAAGTAATATTTTAGAAATGATAGTATTGTGCTAAGTTGTTTTGATTAATATTTCAATGAATATGACACTTAAACATTAAGTTAAGTACTGTGTATCGTATAGGTTATATTCCCTGAATGAAAATACTGTTTTTTTTGTCTTTAAATAAAATAAAATTGATATCTAATTATTATAAATTTAGATTTATGAGTAATTTGTGTGAATAATGTATTATTGGTTATTATTTGTATTGTCATTGTTCCCATTTTTAATTATAATAATTGCCTTATTGAATTTCTTCACATATAAATAATAACAAATAATACATTATTTACACAAATTAATCATAAATTACAAGTGTTTGACGGCGTGCTACGTCACAACAAGATGGCGAAATGGGTGCGACAGAAATAGGAATTTTAAATATGTTCAAATTTTTTTTTTTGAAATGTAAATTCGAAAAAAGTTTTTTTTTACACTATGCTGGTATTATTAGTGATTTTAGAGCATATACTTTAATATGCAGAAATAAAAAAAAATTAGTGGATGACCCTATTATAAACTATTCTCATTATTTATAGTTATTCAAAAAGATTGTTTTAATATCAAAATTAGTCTTGGAAAAATAATTTTTTTATTTCTAAAACTTTTCAGATTTTACAGTTCTAAACATTTTTAATCAATTTGCCATCTTAGTCTTCCATGCATGGATATAAACTGAGTCTCAACTTATCCAATTGGACAATTTTAGTCTTTGTAGGGCTAATCCTTATAAGGGCGCAGTTCCACGGAGGTAGATTAGTAGAATAGTTGAACAGTTTTGACCAATGAGGTGCCTTCACAAGCTCTAGCAGTCACCTCACTGGTCAAAACTATTCCGCTATTCTACTTATCTACCTACATGGGACTGCGCCCTAAGAGCGTTACGCTCACCTATCAGTTCTTCTAAGACATATGGTCCATCATAATACGGTGAAAACTTTTTGTTTTCTTTTTCATTTATTTCTAAATATACTTGACTCCCTACCTTCAAGTGCTTAGGATTAACTTTCCTATCGTAGTATTTCTTATACTTTTCTTTTGCTTTTAGGAGCCTTTCGTGAGCCAGGGAGTGCCCCTTTTCAAGCCTCAGAAAGAGTTCCTACAAATGCATCGTATACGTCTTATCAGGCGGACTGGGAGAGAAGCTTGTTGGAAGATTAGCATCTCTATCGTAACCCAGAGTGAATGGAGCAAAGCCTGTTGCCTCGTGAACATACACGTTATAGGAAAAAACTGCAAATCTAGTCCAATCATCCCAGTCGACTTTTCCTTCGAAACTCCTAAGATACTCAATCAAGGTATGATAACTTCTCTCTAAAGATCCCAGACTCTGCGGGTGATAAGCAGACGATTAGATCTTCTTGATTCTAAATATTTTGGAAAAAACCTTGATTACTTTACGAACCAAATTAGCACCTTGATCGGATTGTATCACGCGCGGACAACTATACCGCGTAATAAATTCTTCGGCTAAAGCTCTGGATATAATGACTGAATCGGTATCTTTCAAAGATATTGCATCACAATACTTTGAGAATACACATTAGATCGTAAGGATATGTGTGTTACCCTTAGAATTAACTGAAAGAGGTCCTACGAGATCAATTTGAATCTTCTCAAACGGTTCTTTGGGAGTATCTGTTATCAATATTGGTTGACGAGTTTTCCTTCTAACCAATTTATTTCTCAGACAATTTTTACATAAGCCAACGATTCTTCTAAGTCTCTAAGGTCTTCCTTCATATTACCCCAATAATATTAAGATCTAAGTGTCCAGTAACATTCCGAGCAACCTTTATGTCCACCAACAGCAGACTCGTGAAATTCTCTGATTATGTCATCTCTTTCATGACCTGGTGGAATAACTATTTCATCGGAGCAAATGACAATTAATAATTCAGAACCGACAAAATGCTGTCGAAATATTTGCTCGATCGAGAGCCAAGAGATCTGATCCAGATCGTTTCCCTTCTTCGATATCTTCACGCTCTTGTCATTAAGAGTCTTCATTGCATTTTTTTAATGCAATAATTGCACTAGATATGTGATTCAAGAAAAGCTGATCATCATGCTTATTCTTCACAATTAAAGCAAAAATGTACCTATTGTTCCGGGTGAAGACTACTACTTCACCTAATTTAGGATTACTTCCCAAGAAATCTTCAACCTTGTAGAGATTATGATTCACTAATTCTTGATTAGTTTCAGACATTATGGAACCGTCGGCTGAGACAAAATGAGCAATATGGCCTCTACCCATATATATTTTGTCTTTACTGTATGATATACACGCATCCAAGACGACCAATGCAGGACTCTTTTCAAGAACAGCAACACTCTCAGCAAAAAGGAAAGAATTAATACGGATTGGGGCGAATTAACATTTTTGTAATGCACGTGAATCCCGTTTTCTGATTCGTTCAAACGCATTGAGACGCATTTAGATGAATTGAGACAGCGCGAATTGAATGCGTTGTGAATTCATATGAATGCGTGGTCAAGGTCAATCAGAAAAAATATTAATAAAAAGTGCATGCTTCGAGACTTGAAACAGCGATCCCTCGTGTATCAGTCCAAATTACCCGCTACTGAGCTACGAAACAATTTGCTAAACATTTACAGTAAATTCGATATGCTCAGCACATTGGTTTTCCTGTTACGGATTAAATTGTATAAATCAACACTTGCTGAAATTCGCCGTGACGCATTAGGGCGAATTCAAGTGTGCATTTTACTCTCACGAATTCAGACGCATTGACCAATGTTGAAGCGTTTGCGTGCTGACGCATTGAAGTGTATTCGCTGACTTTAGACTTTTGCACCGAAATATGGTCTTCACGAATTTACATGCATTGACACATAGGTCCAATATGCGTCATTGTCGCAAAGCGGGATTTGCAGGGTGTCTTAGTCTTTTCAATTCAATTCGTATCAATACTTTCTTTTTTGCTGGGCTGTTCTCAATCTCCTGCAAAGCGCACAATTTACTTTGCGTCTTCACGGCAGGAGAATTTAGTCCAACGCCCGTACGCCACAACCCTCTCAGAGCCAATGACGACGTGGGTATCAAGGGCTTCTGCTTTTTGGGCTCCTGAGCTAAACCATTTTGAGCCGATGAAGGTATCTTAACTGGGTGGTTAAGGTCTCCATCAGGTGATGCCATCAGGCTGTCATCACTGAGAGTTGAATCTCTCGAATCCGGTTTGGAATCGTTATCTTTCAAAGGACCACCTAAACTACCAGGGTTAGCGCGTTTCCATCTCCACGAATTTGGACCAAAATGCTGTGGTGCATTGGCGCGGACCGATAACGGGGTCCCTAATAGGCTACACCCAACAGAAGTCGCGAGTCGTTGTGCCTCGGTACTCTGATCCTGGGTGGCGATTTGATAATTCTGAGAGATTGAGTCTGGATTATTCATTTCACTAATCACCTCAATCCCAGTAACGTTACTTTCCACTGCTCTAACATCTCGAGGCTCAAAACAATCAAACACTCGCTCCATTAACCCAGCGGACACTGTTATATAACTGTGATGTAACAGTTCTAGAACGGAAAAGAACAGGTTCTGTAACAGGTTAAGAACATACTTAGACCATGGTCCGAGTAATGTCGTCCCCAAATGGATGTAGCAGTTCTATAACGCTGTTACAGAACCATGTTCTGTCAGAGATCTGTAACAATTCTGGAACAGCGTCATATGTAAAAAAATATATTAAGAACAATTTAGGAACAGTGTTACAAAATAACCATGTTCTCTAATAGTGCCGTAACACATATGTAACAGTGTTATGATGTAAATTTGTTCTGTAATCGTTCTGTAACAATTCTGGAACAGCGTTATATGTGAAAAAGTATTTTTAGAACCATTTAGGAACAGGGTTACAGAGTAACATTGTTCTGCAATAATGCCGTAACACATATGTAACAGTGTTACGATGTAAATTTGTTCTGTAACCATTCTGGAACTGCGTTATATTTCAAAAAGTATTTTCAGAACAATTTAGGAACAGGGTTATAAAGGAACATCGTTCTGTAATAGTGCCGTAACACATATGGGTCAAAATATCTCAAGGGTGCCACTTTAAAATCGATAGTTCTATTTTCGATCGATTTATACAGTTTTCGATTCGTTTTTATATCAAAATAACTCCCCAAAAATATTTTTGCAAAAATTTATTTTTTTAAAAGTTATTAACAATCAAAGTTCTTGATCATATTTTTTTCCAAAATTGATTACTCGCGAACGTTTCATCGAAATTCAATAATAGGGTTATGAAAATTTTTATTACAAAGTATACTTTACGCTCAAAAATTGTTCGGTAGTAAAAAATTTTTGTTTATTGTTTAAATAATCGTTTGTTTTAAACAATTGGAAATTAATTAAACTTCTTCGCCTGTGAAAGAATTCTTCCACATTCCAATAGATTCTAAAATCTCTTCCGAAAATTTTGGTGAAAAAAAAGTTATTATTTTGCAGTAGTTCAAAAGTTATTGATTTTTTTGTGACCGCGCTCCGACCTCCAGCGCTGGTCGAGCACGCACAATTATGTAAACAAATGCATAGTTTAGGCGTTTATTGGAAGAAAGTAATCGTTTTTCTTTCCTAGTAACATTAAATTATATGACTGGTAATATTCAGTGATTGATATTGGTCACTCGATATTATTTGTTTATTTTATAAACAAATTTTATAAACAAAAGCATAGTTTGGTCATTTATAGACAGAAAGTAATGGTTTTTCTTTCTAATCGTCTTCAACTTACATAGGTGGTGATGTTTAG
>CAKNYM010053991.1:468633-483984 GCA_932195095.1 Andricus curvator | reverse complement strand
GACAAAGAATTGTCAATCGATATTATTTGTTTATGTTATAAACAAATGCATAGTTTGACCATTTATAGATAGAAAGTGATCATTTTTCTTTCTAATCGTCTTCAAATTACATAAGTGGTGATGTTTAGTGATCTCTTTAAGGCAAGAGTGGAGCAAGAATGAATTTGAAATGGATCCTGAAATTATCGAAATGATTCACAAGTACATCTTGGAAGCTAATTTTTCTACAACATCACAAAACATTTCCAGTGATATCGTTTGAAGGAAATAATAAAAAAAGATTACCTTCTGTCTACAAATGGCTGAACTATGCATTTGTTCATAAAATAAACAAATAATATCAAATGACAATTCTTCTTCACAAAATATCACCACTTATTTAATTTGAAGACGTTTAGAAAGAAAAAAGATCACTTTCTATCTATAAATGGTCAAACTATGCAATTGTTTATAAAATTTGTTTATAACATAAAAAAATAATATCAAATGATAATTCTTCGTCACTAAATATCACCACTTATGTAATTTGAAGACGATTAGAAAGAAAAACGATCACTTTTTATCTATAAATGGTCAAATGATGCATTTGTTTATCACATTTGTTTATAACATAAACAAATAATATCGACTCATAATTCTTCGTCACTACATATCACCACTTATGTAATTTGAAGACGATTAGAAAGAAAAACGATCACTTTCTTCCAATAAACGCCTAAACTATGCATGTGTTTACATAATTGTGCGTGCTCGACCAGCGCTGGAGGTCGGAGCGCGGTCACAAAAAAATCAATAAATTTTGATCTACTGCAAAATAATAAATTTTTTTTTTTCACCAAAATTTTTGGAAGAGATTTTAGAATCTATTGGAACGTGGAAGAATTCTTTCACAGGCGGAGAAGTTTAATTAATTTCAAATTGTTTAAAACAAATGATTATTCAAACAATAAACAAATTTCTTTTACTACCGAACAATTTTTGAGCGTAAAGTATACTTTGTAATAAAAATTTTCATAACCCTATCATTGAATTTCGATGAACCGTTCGCGAGTAATCAATTTTTGAAAAAAATATGATCAAGAACTTTGACTGTTAATAACTTTAAAAAAAATAAATTTGTTGCAAAAATATTTTAGGGGAGTTATTTTGATATAAAAACGAATCGAAAACTGTATAAATCGATTGAAAATAGAACTATCGATTTGAAAGTGGCACATTTGAGATATTTTGACCCATATGTAACAGTGTTACGATGTAAATTTGTTTTGTAATCGTTCTGGAACAATTCTGGAACAGCGTTATATTTCATAAAGGATTTTTAGAACAATTTAGGAACAGGGTTACAGAGGAACATTGTTCTGTAATAATGCCGTAACACATATGTAACAGTGTTACGATGTAAATTTGTTCCGTGATCGTTCTGTAACAATTCCATAACAGTGTTACAAGGATATGTAACAAAAAAATGTTTTTTGTATTATTGCTGCACTTAGTTTATATTTTAAATAACACAATTTCACGCACGGTCCTCTATACATATAATCACACGCTTAAACCCGTTGAAAAATCGCACTCGCTAGGGGATTCGAACCCTACCTAAACTACCTAACTCGAATGTACCTAGCCGATGCCTTAGCCAATTGCGCTATCGAACCACTTGAACGTTCATGACAAAATCTCGGCCACGCTTTTTCGCTGAAAAAGCCAGGGTAATCTCAGGAATATATTCATTATTCTTTGATTTTAGACATTGTCCCCTATTGTCGGCGTATTCTTATCCAGTTCAAGTAACTGACTGCGCCCGACCGTCGGCACAACTCTGATCTAAGATCGTTAGAGAACAGTATGCCCTTTATGTTCCATTTCTGTAACACGTGTGACATTCTAGTGACGTAACAGTTCTACCACTCTGTACTATATTAGTTAAATTACCGAATTTCAGATTTGTTACATATCCTTACAGTAACAGCGTTACAGAACAGCGTGACCTTTATGTTCCGTTCTTGGAACATGTGTGATATTCTAGTGATATAACAGTTCCATCACCCTGTTCTATATTAGTTACGTCACAGAATTCTAGAACTGTTACATATCCTTACAGTAACAGCATTACAGAACAATGTGACCTGTATGTTTCGTTCTTGGAACACGTGTGACATTCTAGTGACATAACAGTTCCATCGCCCTGTTCTATATTAGTTACATCACAGAATTCTAGAACTGTTACATATCCTTACAGTAACAGCGTTACAGAACAATGTGACCTGTATGTTTCGTTCTTGGAACACGTGTGACATTCTAGTGCCATAACAATTCCATCACTCTGTTCTATATTAGTTACATCACAAAATTCTAGAACTGTTACATATCCTTACAGTAACAGCGTTACAGAACAGTGTGACCTTTATGTTCTGTAATTGTTATGCCACACGATTGTAACAATGTTATGTATAAATGTTCCCGTTTTGTTATGTAACATTTACAGAACGTCTCCGCTGGGAACTCTTTCGGGTCAGTCTCGAAATCAGAAGCTGGAAGTTCCACAACAGCTATCAGCTTTGCATCAAAGGAATCTAAAGTCAGAATCAGAAGGATTTTCACTCACTACTAACCTAGATCGCAATTCTTGAGTTATTATCGCAGGTAGTCCAGCAGGATCATCGTTTTTGTCTCGCCTAGCCTTTTTCTGGGGTGATGCTTCGTCTACATCTTTCGCATTCTTATTTAAACGACTTTCCTATTCGGGGCCATGTTATTAAATTTTAAAGACTTACTCTTTGACGACAATCTTTCGGTGACAAATAATCCAACTTGTAGTGCACAATAAAACTCACAACACTATTGATCTTCAATTTTCACAATTATTCACACGATTCTTCGTTGTTCGAGGAAGATGTTCAGAATTCCTTGAGTGTTCTTGATCCTTCAGGAACTTCCTTCGAGTAATTGTTATTGATTCCTTTGGAGTTGGTCCCACGGTGCTGTACCCTCTTTCGTTTCGGGCCAGTACAACGTTGCCGTATCCCTCTTCCGTTGTGGGCAGGTAATTCAGGATCAGTTTTTATTTCCCACGTTGAGGTAAGGATTTTTTTGTTAATTTTTTTTGTTAATCCTTTCAAGCCTACGGTTATTGAGGAATAGTTTGGTGGTCTCTCTTTAACAATCTTGGTACAATTGTCGACACCCTATGCTACCGGAAGTAAAACCACCACAAAACCCCCAGATAGCAAAGTGCGCGCACGGTGCGACACACGTGCCCCGCACCGCGTGCGGATTTTCTCGCACGACGTGCGCGCAGGGGATGACACAGCTGCGTCCTCATATGCGTGACAGGTGTGTCGCACGTCGTAAGGGTCGCACGTCATGCGTGCCGGTGCGGGTATGGTGCGTGCACACATTTAGGATTTTTAGAGGTTACAGAAAATATTTGCATTGATATTTTAAAATAAAGATCAGGTAATTTATCATGAACGTATTTTTTATTATGGGCGGAAGAAATATTTATAGATTTTAGTTGCGCATCAGCAATTCAGTTTCCGCATGTTTGTATCAACAATAATCAATATTTTTCGCTGCAACTACAAGATACAGGCACATAAAACTGACAGAAAACATAAAGACGTAGGTAAAAGTATATTTTTCGCTTAAATAATAAAAAAAATGATGACCTAAAACAAAAATGACCTTTTTTTAATTATTTAAATCAAAAATAAACTGTTTATAACCGTTTTCACGTATCTTATTGAAGTTTCAGCGGAGGATATGTATTATTTTGGATACAAACATGCTAATATTTGTTGTTTGAATAATAAAAAAAAAACAAGATTGAACAGAAATTAACTGTTTTTAATTATTCAAAGCAGAAATAGGCTATTTATATCCGTTTTCTCGTTTCTCAAAGTTTCAGCGAAAGATGTTTATTATTTTGGGCATAAATATGAAAATATCGTAAGCCAAAAATGCCCTTAAGGATACTAACATTAAAACGCACGCATTTACATAAATATAATATTTAATATCACAAACTTCAGGATCTGATACTTTTGCGAGATTAGTACGTTTGTGTCCACAATAATAAATATTTTTCGCTGAAACTTTCAGAAATTCTATGAAACATAACAAAAACGGTAAATAGCCTATTTGTTGTTTGAATAATGAAAGAAAAACTTTACCACACGTTTTTGTAATTTTATTAAAACTCGCAAAATCACTTCTTTCAAAGTAGTGAACTTACTAATTTGAAAAGAAAAAACATCACTTTCAGCGTAGTAGTTTCACCAGATTTTGTAAAATCCGTGCGAAACCGACAACGGAAGTCGACAACAGCTGTTACGGCGCGTCGGGCGATTACCGTTCGACCGACGCGACGGGGTCTGCGCCGTATATTATTCAGCTATTGCGCGCAGTTTTTAAATATAGCTCCTCTTCTTTCTACTTCAAAATAAACTCAATTTAATGTTAAACTTGAAATTAAAAGCAAAAATTGAAGTTATAAGCATAAATAAATATGTAAAGTAGAAATTATACCAAAAATTTCATTTTTTTCTTTACCTGATTTCAAATTCAAATTGACAAAAGGCTAATTGAAATTATTTGTATAGTCCATTAAAGTTGGAAATTATAGTTTCAAAATAAATAAAATGCATATTGTACGTTGAAACTATACAACCATGCATTCAATAATTCTTACTAATCTCCTAATTTATTCTTATTATAAAATCGGGAATGTTTTAATTTTTGTAAATAAACAATTTTTACAATATCAATTATTTAAATCTTTAATTATAATAATTATCAATATTTTTAAAAATTTTATTACAATAATAATAGTTTACTATACTACTATTATCAACAAATGTGCTTATTACTTATGTATCATATATATAATGACCCTCACAAAGTGCGACACACATGCGCCGCACATCGTGCCTATCACAAAGTGCGTCGCATATGCCTCGCACGTACGTGCCCCTCACAAAGCGCGACCCATATGCCTCGCATTCAGCACGCACCGCGTGTCCCGCATGCAAGACGAATCGATTGACCTATAATATTAATACATTTTATTGAAGAGTAGGTAATTTATTTTTTTTTTAAATCGGGTTTTTATAGTAAAACTTCTTTCATTAACATAATTCAAAGTTGATGCAAGAAGAGAAAAGATATGTTGATTCGATTCGAATCGATTGACCTATAATATTATTACATTTTATTGAAGAGTAAGGAAGCTATAGTAATGCATAATATTTGAAAATACGTTTTTTTTATAGTAAATTTTTTTCTTCCACATAATTCAAAGTTGATGCAAGAATATACAAGATTCCTTGGTTCGAGACGAATCGATTGACTTACAATATTAATACATTTTATAAAGGGGTAGGGAAGTTATGCTCATTTATAATATTTGAATCATCTGTTTCAAACAGAAAAACTTTTTTCATAGACATAATTCAAAGTTGACGCATGAATAGAAAAGAGTGTTCATTATAAATTTTCAAATAGAGTAATTCTGACAATTTTTGTAAAGAAATCACAAAGCTGGAAAAGGGATAGGGTGCGACAAAACTTTTTTCCCTTCGCTTTTCCAGCTCGAAAAATTATCATTTCGAATAAAAAATTTGATTTGTCTTTGTATTTAAAAATTTTTTGTATTATTTTGTAATTTTGTATTTTTTGTAAATTTCTATTTTTAAATTGATCAAAATGAAGACTTTGGTTTGTCTATTATTGAAAAAAAGAACTAATGCTTCCTCTATGCGGAAGCAAATACATTTGCTAACGGAAAGCAAAGTGCTCGTGAAATGAGCACCATATAATTATAAATACAAACAAAGTGGAAAAACTCGAAAACGAATTCACAGCTAGTTTAATAATTTAGCACCTCCACAAATAATTTTTTTTTGTGAGAAAATAACACCTGAGTTTTGTCAAAATTGAAAAATATATATTTAATGATCGCTCAAGGTCAATTTTGTTCAAAGTGCTTGTTTCTGAATAAATTGACATTTTTATTGTTTCTGATTTCGTTCTGTCACTCATGGATTGTGTTTTTCATATAAAACATTGATATCTGGTTTTTTTACGTTCATAAAATAATAATTAAAGGCCACTCAAGGTAATTTTCTGTACAAAATATTTATTTATAAAGAATATTTGTCAAATTATACAACGGATTTCTTCGCCCAAATATACAAACCTAAATTGTACCATAGTAAAAACAACTGGAAAAAATAAAAATAGTATAATTTTTACATAAATTTCTTAAATTAAAAAATTATCCACAAGAATTGCAGAAAATCTTTCAAGGAATAAAATGATTGTCCCGGAAGTTAGAACCGAAAAATTAATTTTTCAAAAACATGAAAGTTGTTCTAAATTGAGCTAGACTCGCGACCGGGAAAAATCGGGAAATGAAAGTGAATATATTTTTTGACCGAAAAATAACAAAACTTTTTAAACTGATCAGCTGTAAATATAAATTAACTCATGCTTTTAAAAACTGAAATGTACCCAGATAACAATTTGCTCACACCTTGCCCGTATAGTGTTTGCACGCGTGTCGACCGATCGGCACGATGTGAGGGCAAGAGTGCAGACATATGTGTCCTCATATGCGTCGAATATGCGCCGCACGCGTGTTCTTTCACAACTGATGATGCAACAGGTGTTTATTCCAAAAGCGACATACACAAAATTATTCCTGCTACCTCTTCAGAGTTTTATTTTTACACAACTGCTATATTATGTTTTTAGTAAAAATGCGCTTTTTGTGCCACACTCTTCACCGCGAGCTATATGCCGATATTTTGCCCTACCCGGTAACAAGGAGTTCATTGAGACGCATAGAATGGCATTTAAAAAAGTAGACACTTCAATGCCTTGAGATGCGTACTAATTGCATTTTTGTCCGAAATGCCATTAAATGCGTTTTATGGCTTGAATCTTGTCTCGTTCCACTTATTTTCAATGCGCACAAATGAAAAGGTATTAAACTGACGTCATGGTAATACTGTTAAGTGAATCGGCGTTAATGCTATTTAATGCGGTTCGCCGAGCCACCCACTTGAATGCCATACAATGCCTTTCATGACACAAAGTATTGAATTGGTTTAATGTCATTTAATGCGGTTCGCCGAGCCACCCACTTGAATGCCATACAATGTTTTTCATGGCAAAAAGTATTGAATCGGGTTAATGCCATTCAATGCTGTTTCGAGATATTTTCAGTTGAATGCCATACAATGCCAACATGCAGGGGCCCGACTTCAATGACTTCGTTTTTTTATTTTTTAACGCTGAAAAATAAACTTGTTGCAATTACGACATGACCATTTAACGTAAATTTTAACGTATTATTATAATTGCAACTTTTCTTTATTCACATAAACTTTCATATCGATATCTCATTTCGTGTGGAATTGGTATGATAAAAAATATGTCGATAAAGTACAAAATCGGATAAGTGTTACATGCGCTTAAGGATTTTGAAAGGTTTTGAGATAATAAAAAAAATTTCTTCAGATTCGTGGGAAAATTTGAAATATTTTTTCACTTTGCAAATATAATTTTACAAGAATAATGAAGAATATTTAAAAATAAATTTTGAAGATTAAATAATAAATCAACAATTATTAGTTTAGAAACAATCGAGTTAGTTTAAGAGATATTTAAAAGTTTTGAAAAGATTTGAAAATAATTAAAAATTTGTAAAGATTTTATGAACATTCCTAGGAAATTTGAAAATGATTTTTTATTTTGAAAAAAAAAATTCCAAGAGAATATTTAAATAGATTTTGAAAGATTTTAATGCTTTTTAAAAATTTTACAGGTTTTTTTTTTAATTTGAGCAAAAATTAGAATGATGTTGAAAGATATTTAGAAGTTTTGACAGAGTTTTACAAATAATTTGAAATTCTAGAAGAAAATTTATAATAATTTTTTATTTTCAAAAAGTAATTCAAAGAGAATATTTCAAAAGATGTCAAAAAGAAAACAGATTTTGCCGTATAAATAACAATCGAACGCTGTGATCGCTGTGATAAATAGATTTTGGGTAATTTTGTGAGGAATGTCAATTTCAATTAATATTAGTGAATTCTCATGTAACCTCTTTCCTGTTAATATGTCTTCTTTCAAAGTTTTACATTCAGTCCTTATTTTCGCAGCCTTCACGATTTACTTCGAATGAAAATCTGCCACCTACATCTGTGAGTAACCCCACCCAGGAAATTAAACGACTCAAAAAGAGTTTGCATCAATACGAAGAAAAATTGAAGAACATAACCGAGAAGTACGAGCAGGTTGAGGAAGAAGTGAAGAGTTTGGAACAAGCTTTGAGCGAATAGGATGCTTATGCAGATTCACTCAGAGAAGAGCGCACCGCAATGAATGAAGAAATGGCGTTACTAAGAAAACTGAATTGAACTGAACTGAAAAAATTGAATATTTCAAAGTAAAAGCTTCGGAAAATCCAGAAATATAAATTTTTATAAAAAAAGAAAAATCTGATTTGTCATAAAAATTGATTCGACAAATTTTTCTAAAATCAAAATTTAAACTTTTTAAATTACTTTAAGTAAATTTAAATCGTTTAGAAATTAACAATTAAAAATTTTTAATTATACTTTTCGAAATTCAACCATTTCAATTTTAATCGCAAAATTTAAACTTATGATAGGGAAAAATTGGAAATTTAGCGCTTGCCATGAAAATTCAGAATTCTATTCTAAAATTGTAATCATTAAAAATTGAAGAAATTATTCAATTATTCAATAGAAAAATTGTTTTTTTTTTAACTGAGTTTGAAATGTCGAACTTTTTGGAACATTTTTCAAATAAAAAAAACTTCAATATTCAATGCCTGGATCTAAAATATGCTCATTTTTAATGCTTAAATTTGAGAAATTGTTTTAATTTTTCATTGTTTTGAATTTATTCTGAAGGCATTTCATTCAAAATTCTTTGATTACAAATCCTTTAAACTGAAAAGCGTGCAACTATCAAGTCTCTTAATTTGATACTCTACGGTTTCGAAAAATTTAAGAAATCAGACAGTTTTGTACGTTTAAAATTGAAACCAAACTATTCAGAAAATTTAAATATAAAATTATTAAATTTAAAACTGACTAATATTGAAAACAAAAAATAATTTAAAATATTTAAATCTAAAATTATTCAATTAAAAACTAAAAAAAAAATGCTTTTAATATGAAAATTTTCAATTTTGAAATATTTTAAAATGAAATTGGACTTGGTTTGAATACAGAAAAGTTTTTATATCACAATTCTTCGCGGCTAATTTTTTTTTACTTTTAAATGAAGTTCGGATTTGTTTAAGTTTCAAGTTTTTGTAGTATACATTTTTTCATTTTTTAATATTTTCCATTTAAAATTACTTTTTATTCTGAAAGTTTTATATAACGATTCAGTTTTACAGGGTTTATAATTGAAACTTTTTCCATTTTGAACGGTGAAAAAAAAGGTGAAATTATTTTTTGATTTTATATTTAAATTTGTCTAATCAATTTTTATGTTAAATCATAAATTCTTAAATTGAATAAAAATTTAGATTTCTAGAACTTCAGAAGCTTTTACTTTGAAATATTCAATTTAGTTTTCAGTTTCTAATTGTAAAATTTTAGTCGCTTCTCATTTAAATTTATGAAAATTCAAATGTTTTCACTTTTGAATCATTCCATTTTGAATGCTTTTATTGATCAATCATAGTTTTCATTCCTCTGAATTTTACATGATCTATTTCTGAAAATTTTAATTGAAAAATATTCAATTTTTTCAACGTTTGAAAATCGTCCTCTTTCGAAATTTTAATCTGAAATCATTCAATTCCGAGATTCTTGAATCCAAAGTAAAATTGTTAAATTCTGAACGCTTGGAATTAGAAATAATTAAAATTCCTCCCTAATTAAATTCAATTTTAATTTGAAATAATCCCATTTTAAACTCTTTTATTCGCAAATGACACAAGTTCAATTCCTTTTGATTTCATTCGAAATATCGTTATGTTTCAAAATTTTACCTATCTACAATATTTCGAATTGGAACATTTTAAATACAAAATCATTTCATAATTTTTTTTTAAATTTCAAACGCTTTAAATTCGAAATTATCAAGAACAAATGATGGTCTAGCCGTGGTTCTCCGCGTGTGAGAGCCGAACGGCGCTCGACAGCTAACATCACAGTGGCTCTAATCCGCTCTCTAATTATAACTCTATACCAAAAAGCCAGTGATATTTGTTTAGATTAGTTTTAAGTATTTAAATCTTTCTTCGTTCGTTCAGTACAATAATGTTTGTACTATAAAATAGAAAGTATTATGTTGAAATGCCAAAAATAATATCCATCTTAGTTTTTTAAAATTAATTTTTAGCATCACAATCTTCGTTCAGTACAAAAATAGAACAATTTATGTACGATAAAACAAGAAGCATTATAATACGATGTATTTTGAAATAAAAGCTTAAATATTAATTCCGTTATGTAGCATATACTCAGTTTCCTTCATTTCAATGCCATTAAATGCCCTTTCATTAACTTCACATTCATGCCAATGCCTTTTATTGCTGTTCATTTTAAGTTTTCATTTTAATGCGTTTCATTGCGCCTTGCGCATTAATAAGCATTCAGACAAAAATGCAATTAAAACGCATTGAAACGTTCCAAATGCGTTCCAATGAACTCCTTGTTACCGGGTAAGTACCTAACGAGCATGATAGACGCACGCTGTGCTGCATATCATACAGACCGTAGGCGGGCACTATGCGGGATTACTTATTACCCTCAGAACGTTTTGTCACTGTGATTGCATTGTTGCCGACACATCGTGATTGCACACCATGCGCCCATGTGCGTCCGCATGCATTGTTATCTGGGGTAGCTCGAGTATGAAAAGTTGAACAGTAATTGATTTTACAAGACGATTCTGGATCTGTTCAAAATTATATAATTTACACATTTTAACGTTAAAATTTGAACTAATTTAATTCGAAAGTCTTAGTAGGTACACAAATGTAAGCATCCGATTGAGTCCTCTTAAACAATATTCAATTTAAAAATCACTTTAAATTAATAGATTCATAAATAAACGCCTTTATTCAATTTAAAAATCTTATTCACGTATTGTTTTAGTATAAAATATTCCACATTTAATCCATTCAATTTGGATTTTTTAAATTAAAAAAAAAAAACAATTTTCAGTATCAAAAACAATTCGAAACTGAATTGTCACAATTTCAGAGTGATAAATTTAAACTTTGAACGTTACAATTATAATTTTTCTATTTTTTAAATTTGTAATTTGAAAGTAAAAGTGTTGAATTTTTATTTGTAAATAATAGTTGAACAACGATTAACTGAGGAAAAATTCGAATAAGTTGGAGGTTTTTGAATGTTTCCAACAATAAAAATTAGGAGCTTCTCAAAAATTTTGAGAAATTTAACAAAAATTGTTTAAAAAGATTTCTGGGATATTTAAAAAGATTTTTTATTTCAAAAAAGAACATAACTTCAAGGGAATGTTAAAAAATATTTCCAAACATTTCAAAAGATTTACAAGATTGGAAAAAAATATGGAAGCTTTTGAGGCAATTACTTAAAAGTTTCGACAAAATTTCAAAAATAACTTGAAAAGGTTTTTAAATAATTTAAAAGAAAATTGATACTTTTGATGATTTCGAAATTAAATTCTGACTTTTTATTTTGAAAAATTACATAATTTTAAAAGAAGGTATAAAAATATGGGACGATTAAAAAAATTCCGAAAGGGATGACTGAAAAATCCCGAAAAATGAAATCTCCGACACTATTAAATTGCTGAATTGGTAAACTTCCGAATAATAAAATTCCCGAAATTATAACATTTTCGAACAGTTTATAATATTACCGAACTGGAAAATTCCCGACAGAAAATATCCAAAGCAAAAAATTCTACATCTCGAGCGCTTAGCGTTCGGTCAGACCAGCGCGCGATGTATATCATTGTGATATTAACCTAATTTGCTATTGATCTCACCGGGGCACCGTTTTCAACCTTACAGCAGTTACGTTTTATTAAATTCAAATCTTGAGCGCTTAGCGTTTGGCTGTTTTAAGAAGCACGCTATATTTATCTTCAAAATAACCACGCTTTGTTTTTACCTGAGGTTGTCGCCTTATCTGCGCCCACGGAAGCATGTTTTGAATTTTAGACTACATCTCGAGTGCTTAGCGTTCGGTCTATTAGACCAGCGCGCGTTGTATATCATTGTAATATTAATCTAATTTGATATTGTTCTCACCGGGGGCACCGTTTTCAACGTTATAGCAGTGACATTTTATTAAATTAAAATCTTGAGCGCTTAGCGTTTGCCAGTTTTGGAATGCGCGCAACATAGATCATTATCAAACTCGCAGTTGGTACTGACCGTGCTCTGCCGTCGTCTCTCGCCTTCCAGCATATATGGGGATTCATTGTTTTTACGAAATTGAGCGCTTAGCTCCGTACAGCGCAAAAACTGTCCATTTTTCTCAATTTTTTTTGCCGGATCTTTTATTAGACCCTTATAATCTACATATTTATCAAGTTTCAGCCAAATCCACCGAAAGCCATTTTCCCATACATTTGGTTCGGGGTCCTTTAAACATGAAAAAATTGTTTTTCAATAAATATTATTTATTTATTAAAAATACAATAATCAAATATTTTTATCCAATATATTTTCCTAGTATTAAATTTTTTTAAATTATTGTTTGAATTTAAAGGAACAATATAATTGTATAAAAATTGTATTAAAAAATAAATTAAAAAACACGTGCGCTTTGAAAGAAAAAAAATGCTCTCTCCAAATATTCTTCAAACCTAATAAAATTTTTCAAACAAACTCTGCAGGATTCAATTAAGCACCGATTTATATCGGAATTAATTTTGTTTATTTCTTTTTTTAAATTTAAAATTCAATTTTTGAGAACGTTTTTCGTATTTTTCTTAAATACTATGCACATTTTCAAACACAGTTTTTCATCCAGAAATACATACATTTTTTAATTATGCTTATAATTATGTTTATGTAACATTGTTTGAATTTAAAATAACAATAATTGAAAAAATATATTTCTGGATACAAAATTTTGTTTGAAAATGTGCATTGTATTTTTTTAAAGTCACAAAAAACGTTCTCAAAAATCGAATTATTAATTTAAAAAAATTAAAATAAAAAGAAACTTCGAGATAAATGAGTGCTGAATTAAAGCCTGCAAAGTTTGCTTTGTTCGAAGCACACATGTTTTTAATTTTATTTTTTATAACATTCTTATACAATGATTGTTATTTTAAATTCAAACAATAATTTTATAAAAATTAAACATTAACAAAAATTCTATGATAAAAATATTTGATTATTGTATTTTTAATAAATAAATCATATTTATTAAAAACCCATTTTCTTAATTGCTTGGTTTCGGGAATTTTCTAGTTTGTATGTTTTATTATTCGACAATATTCTAACTGAAATTTTATTATTCGGGAATTTTCAAATTCGGCAATATTGTAAACTGTCCAGAATTTTATTATTCGGGATTTTTCAAATTGCGGATTTTCAGATTTCGGCAATTTTATAATTTCAGGAAGTTTATAGTGTCGGGAATTTTATTATTCCGGATTTTTCAGTCGTCCCAAAAATATATCAAAACATTTTGATAGATTTATAAAATTGTAAAAATGTTTTAATTGGGAATTTATTTTCAATTTGAATGGTTCTTGTCCGAGCTAGTTACCATCAGTGCGGTTCGAGGAGTATGATGAGATTTGCTTACAGCGCTCCAAGTGGCTGTTGGCAAACTATATCGAACGCTGCTATAGGGGTGTAGTGGAGGGTAGAGGAGAACTGTCAATTTGTAGGTTTGGAGTATGAAATGCGGTGACTATATATTTTGACTGTATATTATATCTGACTCCATGATATATATGAATACTGTATTTACTTCAGAAGGGTAAATAAATTACCACGAGATTTAACTATAACAATAAGACTTTATTCAAAGAGAACATTGCACGTTCTCGTGAAGACATGTGGTCGATAGGTCGGCCGGAATACAAGTGAAGTTTGAGTGAAGCGGTCGCTCGGGATCGAGGAGAGGGGAGACGCTGGTGGAGCGGGAACTCGGAGTAGGGAGATACGACAGTGAAACTCGCTCGTCAACGCGATAATTACACGGTGCTTGGTAAGATAGATCGCTACGGTCCTGACGTATGGTATACGAATCGCTTCGTCACATAGATATCTGAAGTGCCGTAATGAACAGGGATGTGCAGTTACGCGTAACTGGAGGTTTTTGACGTAAAATACGTAAGTGATGTATTTTACGTCAAAAACAGGTAAAATACCTAGTAAATTACGTGCCAAGATGGCGGACCTGTAGAACTGTGCATAATCTCACTTTTTTGGATTTCTGGTATCGGCATTCGTAAGGGGTTGTTTTTAATGCCTATATTGTTAATTAAAAAATAATAATGTCAACCAGGGATGTGCAGTTACGCGTAACTGGAAGTTTTTTACGTGTAATACCTAAAGGAGTTATTTGACGTAAAATACCTCGAATGTGTAAAATACATGTAGAAAACCTCTGATTGGCTGTCTGATTCAAGTTTTCAATTTCCCGCCTCAGAGGTGGCGCCCTCGTATATAGAACAAGACGTAATTTACATCATGTAGAAAACTGATGACGTAAAATACCAGGTAAATTACCGTAGAAAACCAAGTAAATTACCACGAGTATTTTACTTACCCATCACTGGTAATGAACGCTACAGAACGCTATACCATATCCCTACAAATTTTCGCCGGACGCGCCATCTATATTTATCGCGGGCAACTAAGACCGCACCGCATCTACGTTTATAATATCTTTGCCTAGAGACTCAGCAACGTTGAAATTGGAGCAGGCTCGGTCAACTCTGTGGGAAATAAATGGCGATATTCCGCGCCATCTGTGATGAGCCAGAGAACTACAGACGCGTGCATGTGTTGGTCTTTATATATGTATATGCCCCTTCCTTACATGTATTGAGTACTAGAATAATTCAACAAAAAGAGGAATAATAAAGACAAAATGAAGCAAATAAGAAACGAAAAATAGGAAATTAAAGATAATTATCAGTCTATTTCCCATTTTACGTTTCTCATTCACTTAATTTTGCCTTTATTTGAAGGACTGCAGTACATAACTACATAACCAACAAAATCCCAGCCACAAGCGACAACAAACAATTTGCCGCGCACGCGCTTTTTACATCGCCCCACCCGTTGGCGTGTAACACGCGGATCTCAGTTTGGCGCGAAACTAGTTTGAAATTTAA
>CAKNYM010053991.1:410985-458633 GCA_932195095.1 Andricus curvator | reverse complement strand
GTGCTGTTCCTAGCGGATGGAATGCAAATTTATGCGCTCGTTACAGGCGTTGAAAGTTAGCGCCATCTGCGATGGGCCAGAGAAATAATATCGCACCCCTCAATGCCTCTCTGTCCCCGCGCCATAGTCCTAAGAATTCGCCATTTCACTGTACAGAGTTGACCGAGCCTGAATTGGAGCACTTCGCAAAAAAATCACTTGTAATAAGTGTAATCACTTTTGGAAAATTATCCTAATTGGCTTTAACGTATCCAGGCATGCTGATACTCCATGAAAATGAACCGCTTTAGCCAAAAAAACGTTTATTATTAATTATTTTGATTGTTTTTATCAAACTGACCATGTATTTTCTTCAGCTTTGACGGCGCGTGACGTCACACCATGTGTTTCATGTCACGAGGGCGCCACATGTTTAATTTGTAAAATCGACATTTCCGGTTGTTATCTTGTCACTTTTTAATAAATTATTATAAATTATTAAATAAACAAAATTAAGTTTTAATTTCACATTTAAATTCTTTGGGAGTCAAAGTTTATAAAAAGCTTAACTATAAGGCAAAACAAATTTTTGTGGATGACCCTATTCAAAAGTCAAAATGAACAAGCATTAAAATTTTAACAAAAATATGATGTGCCTGATAATCGTAATGAAAACGAAAATTAAAAAATATGAAACTTTGGTGAATAGTAACATTCCTCGAAACGTCGGCTTTAGTAATCCTACTTCTTTTCTTGTGGAGTATCTATCACATTTCTCATGATAAAATAAAAAAAGAGGTGAGATATCGAAAACCTATTAAACGTCAATACAAAATGAAAACTCTTCACCTTGGTTAAACGAAAAAAAGGGGGTGCATATAGAATTTAAAAAAAGAGTATGTACACATGTATGTAATTACTTGTTTACCTTGCTAATGTAATCCGTATAAAAAATTACACTCCTAGAATTACTGGTAAAGAGCTATAAAGTGCTATAGCTTAATTCCTTGGTTAAACATTATCTGCAGACCCAAATAACCTGAACAAAAGTTTTGAACCAATTTAAAAGCAAAGAAAAGTAATTATAAATTAATAATTTTATAGAATATAATATATGCATTATTGAATACTTCTCTGATAACAAAATTCCAGAATGAATTTCAAATACAGCTAAAATCAATAGTCCTGGTGATTCTGGAAGCATTTCTTTAATTTACTACTTATTTAATATAAAATTTAATGTTATATTAAAATTATTTCATATTTTGTAAATATTATTTGATCAATGAGTAGTAAAAATTCTTTTTGGTCATACAACGAATTTTCAAAAAAATGTGGGGAATGAGGGCTTGCGCATTTCAGTTTCGGATTCAGGTTATGCAAGTCAAAACAATCTTAAAAGAATAGAAAAAACAATATCAAAATTAAAAAGGAAACTGTTTGAGGGTGCAGTCCCATGGAGGTAGATTAGTAGAATAGTGGAGCAGTTTTGACGAATGAGATGAATGCTAGAGCTTGTGCAGGCACCTCATTGGTCAAAACTGTTCCACTATTCTACTAATCTACCTCCATGGGACTGCGCCCTGAATCATTAAATTATTTTTTTAAATAATAAGTTCGAAAGTTGGTAATTGAAATTTTTACCTGTGAATGATATTCCGGAAAGTTTGGTTCTTTTCCCCCACCATGGCACCAATGAAGCTCGTTCAAATCTTCATTCCTATCAAATCTTTCATTGATTCTGGATCACGGAAATTCTTGTCATTTTCCTTAGTTTTCTTCTTTGTGTAAAAGTGAACTGGTGTTGTGACATTGTCAAAATGATTGACATGATTCTCGTAGCCTTGTTAGCTTATTGGGCTTTAAATTATTTAATGGAGAGAATTCAAATCTCCGGGATTTGAGACCAGTACTGGAACTATTTGTGCCTCCCAGACAAGTCCCTGATGTCGTTCTTGAAATTAACGCTCCTGAAAATCAAAGAATATTTTATCTTCAAGGAAATAATGATTTCTCTGAGGAAGTGATTAACGAATTATCATATGAAAACTCACGAATCCGGCATGTATTTGGTCAAGTTGCGGTAGCCCAAGGTCCTGAGGGTTGGATATGGAGATGTGTGAATTGTGCTCCACAAGCCGAACGCAGGCGTTACGCTGCAGCGTAACGGTAAAGTAATGGTAAAGTAATATGGCATTACAAATAATAAAAGAAACAAATAAATATGTAAACTGTTGCCATTATAATAATACGTTAAAATTTACGTTAAATGGCCATGTCGTAATTGCAACAAGTTTATTTTTCAGCGTTAAAAAATAAAAAAACGAAGTTGCTGTCATTGAAGTCAGGCCCCTGCATGTTGGCAACCCGCTTGAAGCCGCCGTTAGCAAACTGCCAACATGCAGGGGCTCGACTTCAATGACCGCAACTTCGTTTTTTTATTTTTTAACGCTCAAAAATAAACTTGTTGCAATTACGACATGACCATTTAACGTACATTTTAACGTATTATTATAATTACAACAATTTACATATTTATTTTGTTTCTTTTATTAGTTGTAATTCCATATTACTTTACCACCCTGCAAGAAAAGTAAAATTCAAAAGTATTGTTTCGCATTCACGATTTGTTTCCGTGAAGTCTGTTATGTGTCAGTTTCGCATTGGAGGTTAGCCGAAAACGTTTAAATGCGATACTTCTTATATAACATTAAATTCCTGAATGCGTTTGAATACGAAAGATAAAAATTTTTGCACGCAATGCTTTTTAATGCGAGACTTCACATTCGTTTTAATGCTTTCTAATGCGACCGAATGAGAGAAAATTTCAGAGCGAAATGAAAACTTTTTAATTCGAGAGTTCGCATTACTTTGAATCCTTTTGAAAGCGAAAGAATGAGACACATTTTTTGAGCGAGGTAAAAACTTTTCAATGCGAAAGTTCGCATATATTTAAATACTTTTGAATGCGATAGAATGAGACGAAATTTTTTATAGAGTGAAAACTTTTTAATGCGAGAGTTCGTACTGGTTTGAATACTTTTCAATACGAATTAATGATGGAAATGTTTCGGTTGAGTGAAAACTTTTTAATACGAAAGTTCGCATTAGTTTTAATGATTTTAAATGCGATCGAATGAGAAGTATGTTGTGCGTGAATTGAAAAATTTTTAATGCAAAATGTCGCATTGGTTTAAATTTTGCAAATTCCAAAAGTTATTGGAATACTTTTGAATGCGTAACCGCGGATTAAAATTTTATTCAATATTTTATAAAGTGTTTATTTATTTATTAATATTTATATATTTATTTTACATTATTTTAAAAAAGTTTTACAATAAACAGGAATCGCTTGATTACTTTTATACTTTTAAATGCGGAAGATCCACAACTGCCATCTCGCATTCGGCGTCTTGAAGTTTAATGCGAACCAATACTTTGTAATGCGAATCATCGACACTGCCGTTTCGCATTCAGCCTGATGAAGTGTAATGCGAACCACTACGAACTTATACTTTTAAAATCTTTTTTTCGGAACAGAAAACAGAATTCAATCGCATTCAAAATGTCAATACATTTTAATACTTTTCAATACGACGTTTTTTGCAGGGCATTACTTTACCATTACTTTACCGTTACGCTGCAGCGTAACGCCTGTGTTCGGCCGGTCCGCCAGGTAAGGCTGTGGGTCTGAGCCGTTCGTCAATTTTCCTGCCGGAAGATGCTGGATTTGCCTTCAAGTTAGCCAGGACTCAGGATGGTATCATGTGGGCTGGCATGCCTACAGGGTGCTCGAGATCCTTGTCAAGCCATGGAAGTAGAAGCACCTGTGAGATTCCAGGTACCCAGCGGACACGTTCTGTAAATGTTACATAACAAAAAGGGAACATTTATACATAAAATTGTTACAATCGTGTGCCATAACAATTACAGAACATGAAGGTCACACTGTTCTGTAACGATGTTACTGTAAGGAAACGTAACAGTTCTAGAATTCTGTGATGTGACTAATATAGAACAGAGTGATGGAACTTTATGTCACTAGAAAGTAACACGTGTTCCAAGAATGGAACATAAAGATCACATTGTTCTGTAACGCTGTTAATGTAAGGATATGTAACAGTTCCAGAATTCTCTGATGTAACTAATATAGAACAGAGTGATGGAACTGTTATGTCACTAGAATGTCACACGTGTTCCAAGAACGGAACATAAAGGTCACATTGTTCTGTAACGCTGTTACTGTAAGGATATGTAACAGTTCTAGAATTCTGTGATGTAACTAATATAGAACAGAGTGGTGGAACTGCCATGTCACTAGAATGTCGCAGGTGTTCAAAGAACGGAACATGAAGGTCACATTGTTCTGTAACGCTGTTACTGTAAGGATATGTAACAGTTCTAGAATTCTGTGATGTAACGAATATAGAACAGAGTGGTTGAACTGTCATGTCACTAGAATGTCACACGTGTTCCAAGAACGGGACATAAAGGCCCAGCTAACAGAGTTACTAGTCCGAATAGTCACATAATTGTAACAAGATTAAAAAAACCAGTCACTGGTGACTTCCATGCTGGTCTCCCAGTGACAATATATTTCCCACTCAAAGTAGTAACAAATTACAAGCGAAGCAGGTAACATTATCCCGCCATTGTAATCACATGCTTGTAACAAAGTGATGTTTGGAAACGCAACGTGCAATGACAGCTTAACCTCAAAATATACATCGTTTCGGAATTATAATTATGAATATTTTTGCAAAAATGTTGGAAAGGAACATAATTAAACGATAAATAAGTTCCAGAAAAGGGAGATAATATGTGAACAAAGCTTTTATAAAAAACAGATATTTATCAGCTGAACCCTTACGAAAAAGAAATTACATTATAGAGGTTAGACCCAAAATGTATATGTATAAATGAAGATCGCTGCCGGCTGTTACCGCCATGTTACTAGTCTGACAGGGAACGGTTGCAAACAAGCCTCCCTAGTAAACTACGGCGATTATGCCGTTACCTGCTTGGAGACTGAGATACAAGTAACAATTCCTCTGATAACATGTGATCATTCAGGAACCTTTCAGGATGGTAACAGGTTAGCTGGGGGTCACATTGTTCTGCAACGCTGTTACTGTAAGGATATGTAACAGTTCTAAAATTCTGCGATGTAACTAATATAGAACAGATTGATGGAACTGTTATGTCACTAGAATGTCACACGTGTTCCAAGAACGGAACATACAGGTCACGTTGTTCTGTAACGCTGTTACTGTAAGGATATGTAACAGATCTGAAATTCGGTAATGTAACTAATATAGAACAGAGTGATAGAACTGTTACGTCACTAGAATGTCACACGTGTTCCAGAAATGGAACATAAAGGGCATACTGTTCTGTGACGATCAGAGTTGTGCCAACGGTCGGGCGCAGTCAGTTACTTGAACTGGATAAGAATACGCCAACAATAGGGGAAAATGTCTAAAATAAAAAAATAATGAATATATTCCTGAGATTACCCTGGCTTTTTCAGCGAAAAGCATGGCCGAGATTTTGTCATAAACGTTCAAGCGGTTCGATAGCGCAATTGGCTAAGGCATTGGCTAGGTACATTCGAGTTAGGTAGTTTAGGTAGGGTTCGAATCCCCTAGCGAGTGCGATTTTTCAACGGGTTTAAGCGTGTGATTATATGTATAGAGGACCGTGCTTGAAATTGTGTTATTTAAAATATAAACTAAGTGCAGCAATAATACAAAAAACATTTTTTTGTTACATATCCTTGTAACACTGTTATGAAATTGTTACAGAACGATCACAGAACAAATATACATCGTAACACTGTTACATATGTGTTACGGCATTATTACAGAACAATGCTCCTCTGTAACCCTTTTCCTAAATTGTTCTAAAAATACTTTTTGAAATATAACGCTGTTCAAGAATTGTTACAGAACGATTACAAAACAAATTTACATCGTAACATTGTTACATATGTGTTACGGCACTATTACAAAACAATGTTCCTTTGTAACCCTGTTCCTAAATTGTTCTAAAAATACTTTTTGAAATTATTCTTTTGTAATTATTCTTTTATATTAAAAGTATTATTTTGTCACAGAAAACAAAAGAGTATCTTTGCTCCATGGAGGTATATTTTTATAGAGGCTGATAAGGATAATTAAAAAATAACTAAAAAAGCAAAGTAAATATATATATATATATGTGTGTGTGTGTGTGTGTGTGTGTGTGTGTGTGTGTGTGTGTATATCGTACCAAAGCAATTCGGTATTCGTTTTTGATTCCTTGGGATTCGAACCGAAGGGCCTATGACAAAGCCACCGGACGCGTCCTCGGGTTGCGGATAGAGGGTCCCTGTACCAAGGGTTTCTGCTGAATATGGTTACCATAATTAATAAGCAGTCGCGGACAATTGTCCAGGGATGGTCCCGAAGGAATAACTCCTAAGCGAAGGCGTAACAACCGTGCCGAAAGCTGAATGGCACCTGGGTGAGGTGTCTCAAACGGTGACTCTGGGATACCGGGCGACCTCTCAGAGTATCAGCCTTATCCTTGCACGCGGGGCTCTACAAGGATGGATGAACTCTTTTCCCTAGCTGCTCGTGGGAACAACAATGACAACACCAAACATAGTTGTAGGAAGTGCGGTTCAAAACAATCGAACGCTCAGGGCTCCCGACAATGGGTCGGACAACAATGCCGACTACCCTAGAGTTGGGGGAGCCAATGAAGACGGAGTCAATGCCATTGACCGGCAGAATCTCATTATTTTCAAGTGGACGGATCGACCCAGGGACGACCTGCTGGAGTGCTATGATACCAGTATGGCCCCTGAACGAAAAGGTTACATGGCGCGACTGCATGCTCTGTGGTGCGAGAAACACCCAGAGCTCTCGGATTTTTCGCAAAAACGTCTGCGAAACCGTGCCGAGGACCTCCGGAAAAGGGGTTATATAAGCGGAGCGCCTACACAACCGCAGCCAGAACAAGCCGGCAACAGAGAAAGAGAGGCGACACTGAGACCAGCCTCGAACAGGCATCCAATAGAGGGAGAACGATGCTTCAAGACCCGGAGAAACATCAACATTCAGGTTTCTCCCAAGCCCAAAGATCTGACTGAACTGGATGATGAGCTTCGTGGAGATTTTTCCGAAGAATCCGACCTCTGGACTATCAATTGTAGTGTGTACAATGCAGCGAGAACTTTGGCAGATGCAAACCGTAAAACAAAACCAACGGTTGATCATAAGACCAAAAGACGAATGCATCAACTTAGCACAAAGATAGGCTGGGCAAGACAGTACGCGTCCCGAATTCAGTGTGTGATTGACTACATAACATCTGGCAGGACTTTCACTGCCAAGGTTCAACAGTTCACGCGCGAACTGCGGATCCGTCATCACACAATCAACAAGTCAAAGCTACTGACCATCAGGCAGCATATTGTTGACAGAATACGAGTACTATCTGACGCTAGGAGAAGTCTAGAGCGGAGAGAGAGGTGGGTCAGAGAAAATCAACAGTTTTCGTCTGACCCATCTCGACTCTTCCAAGACCCTCCAGTTACTGTCGACCATCCGCCCAAACCAGAGGAGGTCGAAGCATTTTGGAGAGAAGTCTACCAAGTCCAACATCCACTTAAAGAAGGCTCAAAGAACATAAACAGCTTCAAGGAGCTGTGCAATGCCCTCATCACAGCTGAGGAGGAATGCCCACCTATCACTACCGAGGAGGTGAAAAACGTATTAAGAGGCATGAAGAACTATTCCGCTCCGGGACCAGATGGCATCAAGACCTTCTGGTGGAAGAAGTTTCCTTCAACCCACCAGCATCTGGCCCGAATTTTTACCTCATATCTAAAGTCGGAAGAGCCTATTACGGGGTGGTTGGTAGAAGGGCGCACAGTTCTCCTGCCGAAGACGGGCAACTTAGCTGACCCTAAGAATTACAGGCCAATAACTTGTCTGAAAACACTGAATAAGATCTTCACAGCTATCCTAAATGATAGGATTGTTCGGACAATTGGACCTGTATGGCGAGAGATGTATGAACAACGTGGCTCAGAGAAAGGCGTAGCAGGATGTCGGGAGAACTTGCTCATCGATAGATGTGTCTGTAAAGACGCAGCATACTATCAGCGATTTCTATCGATGGCCTGGATTGATTACCGGAAAGCTTTCGATTCAACCTCCCATAGACTTATCATCTGTCTGTTGGAAAGCCTAAAGGTTCATCCACACATCGTGAGGTGCATAGAGACATTAATGCCGCTTTGGAAAACCAGATTTACTATCTCATCTGGAAAACATCGTGTGATCACTAACAGTATCACCTTTCAGAGAGGTGTATTTCAGGGCGACACCATGAGCCCTCTCCTCATTTGCCTCACATTATTGCCACTATCTCTCGCACTTCGCCATTCCGAAGGGTATCTCTGCGGCAAACCTGGAAACCGAAAGCATAAGGTCACTCATGTATTTTACATGGATGATCTTAAGATCTATGCTAGGAATCAAGAGAAACTACATCTAGCTCTGAAAATTGTCAAAGAGTACACTCAAGAGATTGGAATGGAATTCGGGTTAGAGAAATGCGCCAAGGTTAATTTGAAGAAAGGAAAACTTAATGGCATCCCCGAAGATCCTGAGCTCGTTGACAGAAGCGCTGTACGACACCTTTGCGCTGGAGAGACCTATACATACCTGGGTGTGCCACAGAGCCGCATTCAGGACGCTACATCTATAAAGGATACTCTCCGATGCAGATACAAAAGTCTCATCCGGCAGATTTGGTCTTCCGAACTGTCGGCGAGAAACAAAGTATCTGCAACGAACATGCTTGCCGTCCCGGTAGTACTCTATTCATTTGGAGTGGTTCCATGAAGGAAGGACGAGCTCAGATCCCTTGATATCGGGACGCGAAAGGTTTTGCACATGAACAAGAGCATGCACCTTAAGTCTTCTGTTCCGCGACTTTACATCTCACGCCGCCTAGGTGGTCGCGGAATACTGAATCTTGAATGTCTTCACAACAGACTCATTCTGGGTACAGCACATATAGTTGCAAATGGACAAGACCCTCTTCTTAAAATGGTCAGGAAACACGAAGAAGTGGGAAAAGGGGCGTTTCTGTACAAAGCAGCGGAGGAGGCTGCTGAAACACTCGGCCTTGACTTCAATATTAGGGGTGAGCAAAATGCATCAAATCTTATCCATCTTGAATACTCACTCCTGAAGGCCCGGATTAAGAAAGCACAGGAGAAAAACTTCCACGAACAGCTCCTCGACAAGAGGATGCACGGCATCTTCCACAGAAATGTGGAAGATCAGTCGATGTCGTATGAGCTAACGTTTGCTTTCCTTAGATCAACCGGATTGAAGTCGGGCACGGAGGGCTTCATTTTGGCATGTCAAGACGGTGTCATTTCCACTCTAGCATACCGTCGCCACATTTTGAGCCAAGACATTCCCGATGATAGCTGCAGAGCGTGTCATGCACACCCCGAGCATCTAGGACATATACTATCTAGTTGTCCAACTCATGCGGGAACGACCTACATCCAAAGGCACAACGCGGCACTAAGAGTGCTTTATTACCATCTCTGTCACTCTTATGGAATTAGCCCAAATACCTCTCCGCTAAACGCTCCTAGAGAAATAGAGTCAATTGTCGAAAATGAGAAGTGCCGCATATACTGGAACTTCATATTCTCGACAATTGTTTCTGTTGCGCACTCGAGGCCTGACATAGTTCTCCTTGACTTCGAGAAACGAACCATGTTCGTTATCGAATTTTCGGCACCAGCTGACAAAAACGTCACAGCCTAGGAGAAAGAAAAGAAAGAGAGGTATAAAGACCTTATAAGGGAGTTGCGACGGTTATACCCGGAATATTCTGTTAAGCTAATCGTCTTGATCATCGGCGCTCTTGGAAGTGCCAAGGTTTCACTGGTTAATAGCCTGAAAAGCATCCCTGCGTGTCAAAAGAATGCTGAGACACTTGCGGGGAAAATGCAGAAGGCGGTCGTCCTTGGGTCGCTCCGTGTCCTCAGGGTGCACGAGACTTTTGCCGGACCATCGTATTGAGTTCGTCGCAGACTGTAACCACCTATCTCACGGTCGTGAGACGTGGTTACAGCTGAAATTTTACCGCGATTTCGGTGGGAGCGGGTGCAATTTTTCAGATTAGCACCCGCTCCCGGCGAAATCCTGCGGTTGTCCTTATGACAAACTTTTAACTATATATATAAGGCTAATTCGATGAACATTATTTCAAATTTCAGAAATATGTATCCTAGACATATAAATACAATGCATTCCTTTTTTTTATGTACATGACATACATCTATATATTTTTTTGGTTGAAAATTATGTTAATTTTTATAAAATGTTATTAATTTAAAAATCATTTACATTTTAGATTCCTTTTCTCAATTTTGTAATATTAAAGGAGAAATGGTATAAAAAATATGTATAAAACTGCAATAAAATTTTATTTCTTTAACCTAATTTTGAATTGAAAATATCTTCAAGGTTCATCGTTTTCTTTTCCGTTTATTTTAGTTTGCCGAATTTTATTTCTCTTGATTGAATATTGAAAAACTGAGTTTGTTATTATTTTTGAGCTGGCTTAGATCCGTCATAAGTAAGGTTAAGTCACATACCTTTTTGGGTCCAAAAGTCGTAAAATTGTAGTAAAGTATAAACATTCCAAATGATTTAATGAAGGCTGTGCATGAATAGTCCTTTCAATTCACTCATAGGAAACCCTAATCACGTAACGCCTCATAAATAGACCATTTTACCTATCGGAAAGTTTACTGCGCATGTACAATGTACTTTCTGTTGTACCCAGTTGTTGCGATCCTTTTTTTTCTCGTTGAATACAGTGAAAACCATTTTCTTTAATTTTTAAACAATTGTGACAAGTCAACGAACAAAAATTTCAAAGTGAAAATAAATTTTAATGAAAAAGGAAGTAAGGAAGCGTGTATGCATTGTATGTACGGCTTATGTAAAAGTGATAGTCGTACCAAAGCAAACAAGGAACATCACCTCTTCAACTTCATACGTTTCCTGAAACCTTGTTTACAATACAAAAGTGGTCGTATTAGGAAAGAAGACTTCAAGAAACATATTGAAGTAGTAGTAGTAGTATACCATTAAGCCATTTCCCTTTCGGGGTAGGCGTGACACTACCCGATTCGGGTAGTGTTTCTAGGTTGATAACTTGTAATAAATAACTACAAGTGTGGGCTCACCACACCCACGATG
This sequence comes from Andricus curvator, assembly GCA_932195095.1. Lineage (NCBI taxonomy): Eukaryota > Metazoa > Arthropoda > Insecta > Hymenoptera > Cynipidae > Andricus > Andricus curvator. Next base: position 447,366 of record CAKNYM010053991.1, on the reverse strand, counting down.
TGCCAATAGCACTCAGTTTTCTCGAATGGTCACCCATCCAAGTGCTAACCGCGCCCAACGCTGCTTAACTTCAGTGATCTGACGAGAACTGGTTTTTTCAGCGTGGTATGGCTGTTGGCTGTTGATTGAAATGTAAAAACTCTCAATTTCGCCTTCTCTAAACTTAACCATGATCCTTCATCAATTTGTGGATCGATATCCCTTCCTTTTTCTATGCATTCCTTTACTCTGCAATTATATTGTTAAATACATATTAAATTATATGACGATAACTTATAATAACCCTGGCGGACCGAACGAACAAAACGGATACGCTACAGCGTATCCTTATAGTATCCACATCGTATCCTCTCCGTACCATGCAAGAAAAACTCATTAAAAATGAAAGATTGACATTTCACTTGTTGAAACTCGGATTCTACGTGAAATTTTGAGTTAAAAGGTCACAGAGTAATCGCAATAGTTTTTCTTGCAACATTAAAAACTTTTAAGAAATATAATACTTATCGATGACGTGCGCTGAAGGAGACTTCAAACGCATCGTCGTTCAGTAGCAGTTAATAGGCGTTATCCGTCGACGATGCGTTTGAAGTCGCCTTCAGCCCACGTTATCGATAAGTATTAGATTTCTTAAAAGTTTTTAATGTTGCAAGAAAAACTATTGCGATTACTCTGTGACCTTTTAACGCAAAATTTCACGTAGAATCCGAATTTCAACAAGTGAAATGTTCATCTTCCTTTTTTTTAATGAGTTTTTCTTGCATGATACGGAGAGGATACGATGTGGATACTGTGACCCAGATAACAATTGTGCGACGCAGATCACCCGCAGATTGTGATTGTCAGGTTCTGCGTGCAATAACGCACTCATCTCGCCAGCATGGACTGTCGAGCACACATCTGCGAGCGCTATGAGTCGCATTTGGCCAACACGCTCTGCATCACACAATACCGTGAGAATGTGATGCAGAGTCTGCAGTCACTATGAGGGCAGAATTCTTTCTAATAACATTTAATTTTCCTATAGTTATTACTTATAAAATTACATTTTATTAGAAAGTTATATAAACCATTTTCAAAACAATATGGAAATTTTTTTTAATTTTGTGGATTTTTGGATATTTTGGAAATATGTATTAAAAAAAGTATGGGATTTTTTTGAAACTTTTGAAATGTTGAAAAATTGAAAACTTTAAGTTTCGTTCATTTTCCGGAAATGTACAAATATATAAAGTATCCAAAAATTTACTTTATTTCGAAAAATTTCCAAAATTATGATTTCTATCTTTATTTTTTTTCTGGCAAAATTAATTTTTAAAATATAACCAAATTTTTGTTATTTTTTAAGTGATATCGCGCATTTTCTTTGTCGGTACCGGTATTTATACACAACGTTGTTAAAAAAATTATTTATCTCCTCCATGTTTCCAGGCCATCATGAATCTATTGAATATTATAAAAATAGATTAATGAAGTTCGTCAAATCAACATCAGTATGTATTACGAAAAATTCATTAGTCTACTCAAATGAAGATTTCTTTGAAAATGATAGTTTTTTAAAATTCGCGGGAACCATTTCTTGAGGAATGCGCGCGCATGCCGGCAATTGTCCAGTTTGCGAATGTCATCGAGCTCGCAAGTGAGTCGCGTTGTTTTCTCACTTATTTGCTTCATTTTGTGCTGCGTGGTTAGATAACACGGATTAAAAGTCAAGGTAACTATTTTCCTTTGTTACATACAGGTCGCATGGCGTGAAAATCCAACGCAGCATACAAACGCGTGAAATCGTCCAATTTCTTAATAATTATAAAATCGGGTTATGTTTTGTGCCGTGATCTTTTTTCCAACTTCCATTACATCGAAAGATTTCACTATTTTCAACAAATCTTGGAATTGCGGTTTTTTCCCTTGAAATCGTAATTCAAGACGTATGGTTCGCCGGTACATGTGCACTCATGCGTGCACATGTATCGACGAACCAACATGATATTCATGATATTCCTTTTTGTTCTCATTTTAACCCGTAGAGTCCACACTCCATCTACTGCGCATACATAAAGTCCACACTAGTGCGAATTGGAATTTCGCATTTTTTGTATAAAAAAATATTTTTTATATATTTAAATAAAATGTTTATGAAATATATTACTTGCTTTTTATTTTACATTTATATAAGTTGCATGTATTTTAATATTTTATATTTGTCGCAGATATGCGTCGGATCTGCTAGCGATATGCGTAGCAGATTATGCGTCAGATTCTGCTAGACATATGCCAGGCAATTGATGACGCATATGTCTCATCAGGTGAGAGCACAATCTGCGCGTCGATCCGCAGGTCTGCGTGCACATACGCCATCAGTGTGCTAACAGAATGTTATCTGGGTGAGGATACGCTATAGCGTATCCGCTCCGTTCGTTCGGTCCGCCAGGGAATAAATTACAGTAACAATAATAATGTTGCATGCAAGCACGAAGTATGCATTTCTGTTGTTATTACGTTTTCAATGTATCATGAGCTTTATTTATTTGCATTTTCCGAAAATTTCGGCTTTGAAACAAAACACACTATATAATAATTATTTTTCACCATTTTCTTCCCAAAACACCATCAATTTTTTTCCAAACAATTACAATACTCAAATCATTCCTATTGCCTTCAATATTTATTGCAATCGCAATAATATGGTTAAAATTTAATAATATGATAAACTTAACCTACTACAAACCTGTTTACAAGTTCAGCTTTTTTACCACTATTAGGTTGCTTCTGACAACTTGACTACTGCTCAATGAGCAAAACTATCTTTTTCTATTTCACACTTGCCCAATTTGGCACCTGGAACATCATCTTCATTTAATTTCACTCTGGCAAAAGGTACAATTGTATACATTTTTACCAAATATGAGCGCAACTTTCATACTAAGCGGGATGCGCATGGCAGCCGCACATGCGCAAATAAACTTCCGATAGTTAAAATGGTCAAAATTCAGAATCCATTGGCGTTTACAACAATTCGCTCTGAGATCGAAGGGGAGCTCGACCAATGAAATTTATGAGTCTGCATGGCCGTTAGATTATATCCTATAAAGAGTTTGAGCTCCCCTTTGAGCTCAGAGCGAATTGTCGTAAACGCCACATAGTCCATGAAAAGGTACCCTAATGGTGGACTCCCATGACAGATGAAAGCAGTGGATGAGAGCGGAAACTTGTGAGAGTGAAAGAGACGGATAAATTTATTGGTCTCTTTCACTCTCATGAGTTTCTGCTTTCATCCACTGCTTTCATCTGCCATGAGAGTCCACCATAAGGGTGGCGTCCCATTAGTTAAAAAGAGACAGAGATATCTCATCTCTGTTTAACTAATGGCATTTTTTTAGTTCTTGGAACTTATTCTAGGTTCGCTAGTGAGGTGTTGCTGTCACGACCTGACTTGAGCGCATTCTGTGAATTTATTTGAAACTAAATTCCTTAATCGATTATTTTGCACGGTTTAAATTAAATCTTCTAATCGCCGTCTTATGAAAATAAGAAATCGGGTGAATTTACGAGAATAAAATTAACTCAGCCAGGTAACATTTATTGAAGTAGGTTTACAAGAAGAACTTGAAAATTGACTAAGTCCGAGACCGAATTTAAGCTTTGCGTTAGACAAACGAACTTTCCGAAAGAAGAATGCAAATCAATCTGACGATCATGTGTGAAAAAGCTGTTCTCTGGACCTCTCTGAAGATTTTCCCACCCTAGAACCCGGGACTCTTGGGCGTTTACTTATGAATTCATTGGTGGAAATCATACCCCAGAATTAGTTTTGACTGTTTAATTGGTTCGTGGTTTCCCCAATTTTGGTTGCGTAGGCGGATCCACTTACGGCCCCTTCTTGGTGCCTTTCTCGAGCCAACGCACCCCATCAAGGAGAGTGCAGTCATATCACCCTGTCACATAAATTATACCGTACTTGAACTTGAGGTCTAGTTAGCCTTTTCACACATGCCCCGTCGCCGAGACTTTTGGGTCTTTTATTGTTATTAGCATCTCAAATTTCAAATTCAGAGGAGACATTCTAGAGTATGGTTTTCTTTAGTTCGGCTATTAAAATGTCAAAAATTTGTTTTCAATTTACTCTGGGAATTAAATAACTAATGTTTTCGAATTTTTATGTGATATTTCAGAGAAGGGAGGAATGTTTGCCTCTAATATATCTAGTCGTAAAAATGGTTCTCAGACTTAGAACATAAATTGGTACTTAATACTAAAGTAATTTTTCTCTCGAGCGTAGTTATCTAAAATATAAATCACTATAATTTACTTTTACTCTCTCGCTATCTTTCGAGTTCTGTATATAATTTCTAGCCCTTGTAATCAAAGTGATATTTATAACTAAAATAATGACATAAAACGTGAGACATTTCCTCTAAGTTTTTTGACGATTTGTAGAGCTGTAAAATAAATCTTAAAGCTAATTGTTTATGAGGCGAGACTAGTTTTTGAGTTCAAGTGCATTTTAAGAACGTTTCAAGATTATAAAATAACCCAGACCTAGGCTCGTGTCTCATGAAATAGAAATTTTTATCATTAATTGTATTCTAAAGTCTCCTTATTGGATCTACAATTCTGCCATATTAATATAGTTTATTAAAGTTGGATTTCAATTTAGATTTGAATTTGCCACGTGGCCATAAAAGAATGACTAACGTGTAGAAGGGTGAAAGGCTGGTTTGCGGATACGCTTTTAGCAGCCCTATGCATCGACCGTGTAGGTGTATGCAGTAGTAGATTTTCTTAGTATCCGGGCCAGTGAACTAATCCGACAGTTGGCGCTCCGATCAGCACGGCTCACTTTTGCATTTCAATGCCTGGGAGAAAAGCATAAAGTAATAAAAAACTTGGAACTGTTTCTAAAATAGTCACGGAAACTAGCAGCTGAGTGGTGGTAAAATTAAATACTTGGATCAGCATTCTGAGATTTAAAATTTTATGTTCTATTATAATTTATTTTGTGTTTTTATTAAAGAATTGTTAGAATTTGAAAGTTTTTAATTGTTCTAAATTATATATAATTGTTATTTCTTTACAATTGTTGTCAAAATTATGAATGATTCAAATATGTAAATGCTCAGTTATGAATATTTATCAAAGTAAATAAATATAATTGAAATAAAATAATAAATAATATAATATTTTTTATTATCAATTCAGGGTGGCCGTTTTAATCAAGGGAAAAAATTCCCGGTCATGTCTCGGTTTTTTTCAGGTTTACAGAAAAAGTTAGATGACATCTTTGCTGTTTTATCGATAGATATCGTTTTTAATTAACCCAAGTATTATAATTTTAAAGAAGATTTTTTTACTGGCATTAGGGTCGATAATATTTATTTGCTTTGTGTTCTGCAATCAATTTAAAAACATTTTAAATAAAATAAAAATTAGATTTTTTATGTTTGGTCCCGGACTGATTCACTGGACTCGTCACTAAGGCTATGTGAATCAGTCCTACCTTATACATTTTAATAGATCTAAATTCATTATAATAAATATTTTCCAAAACCACATTTTTTAAGTTTGTTTGTGAATTTAATAAATTTTGCAGTCAATAATATAGTGTCCAGAACAAGCCTGAATTCGCGCAGTTGTAACAAGAATAATACACAAGGATAGAAATATTGGAAGAGAAGGAGAAGGTAGAAAATTACTGAGGATAAGTTTAAAATTCCTTTTTTGGTTCACTAATCAACTCACTAACCTAATCATAATTTTGTTTTCAGCTTGTTAAATGTTGATCTTTCAATTTAAGGTTTGGCCCTTACCCGAGGCCGAAATAACATTAAAAAAATGTGTTGTGTTTTTAAAAAAATAAAATCAAAATTTATATCAATTATATTTAGTTTAAGCCCCTATCTGTGGTAGAAATGCACTATATTATTGACTGCAAAATTTATTAAATTTACAAACAAACTTCAATTTTTTGTTGTTGAAAATATACATTATAATGAATTTATATAATTAAAAATGTATAATGTAGGACTGATTCACATAGCCTTACTGACGAGTCCAATGAGTCAGGCCAGGACGATATATGAAAAATCTGTTTTTTTAAATAAATATATATTTTAAAATTAATTGCAGAACACAAAGCTCTTGAAGCTAAAATTTTTCTCATTTAAAATTATAAAAACTGAACTGCAAATGAAAACACTTAAAGTGGAACATTTTTTAATTTTAAACTTTTAAAATTAAAGCCTAATTTTTCAAAATGTAAACGCTTGATTAATAAATAATTGTTAAACTTTTATAAATGGTACAATTCAAAGATTTAAAAAAAATATATAAATCCACATTATCATTTTCAATTCTCTTAATTGAAGAATGAATCAACAAATTTATAGATTTTCAAAATTATATCTTTTTAAGCAATTTTAAGTTAGAAACATTAAAAATGGAAAGATTAATTTTTTTTAACTAAAAACTTTTTAAAATAGAAGTAATATTATATTAATTTTAGGTCCTTGAAAATTAATAATTGTTCAATTTTTATTCATACACCAAACATTGTTTTGAAATTTATTTTAAATGTTCTCTCAAAATTATTATTTAAATGAAAAATCATTAAAAATTTTTCTAGCAATCTTAAGAAAATTGTTGTATCATCTTGAAACCTCTCAAAATCCTTAAACAGCTTCAAAATTTTAATTCAAAAAATTAAGAAATCTACATTTTGTTAAAGATTTTTTGGAATGTTTTCAAATTTCAAATTTTTTTTGAAATTCTTTTAAAAATTCAAAGTTTTTTTTCAAATGATCCTAATTTTTTCTAAAACTTTTATTAAATCCTGGAAAATTAAAAAAAAAGAATCACTTAAAATGTCCCAAATTATTTTTTGACAATTGTAGATGCCTTTTGAAATCCTTCTTAGTATTCTGTTAAAATTTTTTTTTTTTTAAATAAAAAGTTATTTAAAATTTTCCCAAGAATCTTAAGAAATACGTTTTTATTATCTTCATACTTTTCGAAACCCTTGAAAAGCTTCAAAATTTTATTTTGAAATCTTCAAAAATCTATGTTTTGTTTTTATAATTTTTTGGGATCTTTTCATGTTTAAAATTATATTTGAATTTTTCCAAAATTTCTGAATATCTCTTCAACTTACTCGAATTTTTCCTAAATGAATAATTGTTCAACTGTTATTTATACAAAAAAATCAACAATTTCACTTACGCATAACAAATTGTTTAAAAAGAACAATTAAAATTGTAGCATTTAAAGATTAAATTTAGCTATCTGAAATGTTATTTTATTTATAATTGATCATTTTATATAAGCAGTCAAACCTTGCTGAATATTAAAAAATTGTTCTTTCTCTTAATTAAAAATTTACAAATTGAATGGGTTAAAAATGGAATATCCGGATCTTTTGGTACGAGAGAAAAGTGATTATTTTCTTCATTGTTGTCGTAGCCCGAGTTGCAACCAAGGGCTATACACTTATATCACATGTTTTCCACACTTATTATTTTGCACACACTTATTTAAAAATATAGAATCTTCACTGTACTACACATTCCTTGACTTCTTTTCATGAATTTCTCCTATAAAACTCATTTATTTAATTAATTGTAAGTTTCGCCCATGCAACACAATACAAATCTCAGCCGTCCTGATTGGAGCGCCAACTGTCGGATTAGTTCACCGGCCGGACGCTAAGAAAATCAGAAAAGTGGGGGCGATGCATGGGCTGGTCGTAGAGGGAAGATAGGTATAGAGGCGACAATGCCCACCAAGCTTAGAAGATGTGCGCGGGGAATGAGACGTCAGGAGTAGGCTTAGTTCGGGAACCAGCGATGCGAGGCGCTAGTATCCCGAACCAGTAAACGGATAGGAGGGAAGGAGGGACGGAACCAGTGCTTCACCGATAGAAAGTATGCTTAATGTGTGTGAGTGGCATGAGCCAAGAATGTGTGTGGTATATGTGAGTCAGAAGACAGGATAAGCGTGAGAAGTGAAAGAAATTATTACTTGCCAGGTTTTCACCGTAACCAAGAACTGCTGCTAAATCTCGTCGATTTTGAATATTTGCCAAATATGCATTTCATTAAAAATGAATTTTCAAATGTATAGAGTAGTGTATTAATTATCTCAGTTAGAAGAAATAAATGAAAATAATCATTCAGAATTTCCCTAGGGTAGCATTTTATACTTATTTAATTCTGAGTCAGTATAGTAATCCCCCTCTTTTCTAGATCATTTGATTTTTTTATTGGAAAAATAGAGGATTGAAAAATGTAGATATAAAATTTAGAAAGCAGGACGTATATTAATTAAAAGAAGCAAACTGAAACTTCTTGGTTCTAAAAAATTATCGGAATCGCAAGTCTTTCTCCATTACAGAAACGTAGATAAAGTTTCTTGGTGACTATGGTCAAATTGTAATTTGTTAAATATACTTTCACAAAAATAAGTTTCTTATACTTTTACAGTGCTATTTTTCAATCCAATTTTACTTTGGACTTAGTTCACTATCTTCGATTTCGCAAATTCAATGAATTGTGCAAATTAAATTGTACTCTGCCAAGTTTTTGAATTTTTCACATGAAAATTTAGTCAGTTACAAGATTTTTTTAGTAGGTCTGAAATTCACTGAAAATCAACATTCTTGTTAACACTGTAAAAATACTATTATTTCAGAGCTATTTCCAGGTATTGAAATACGACTAAAAAACCTGTCTTGAGTCATACTAAAATGAAATCGCTCGTGGGATTCCAGAGTCGTTTTTCTACATTGAAAATAATAACAGCATGAAGTTATCATATTTAAAAAAAGACCTCTGGTTTTTACAGAGAATGTTTGATAATATTTTGAACAGTTTTTAATAATAACTATGAGTATTCCTTCTGAAGATTGTGTGATAATATATCACTAATAGCCCAGAGGGCACAAAACCATGATCATCCCTAGAACGTCCTTGGGACATCCCTAGGACGTCCAATGCCAGTCCAATCAAAGTCTAATACGTCCAATGTCGTAAAGATGTCCTAAAGACGTCTTAAAAACATAGAACGTTCTCGGGACATCTTTTGTACTGACATTAGACGTCTTAAGAGCATCCCCAGGATGTCCAAAAGACATGTTCCAAAAGACATCTTAAGGATGTCCCGAAGACTTCTCTAGGACATCCTTAATTTTTTTGTCCACTGGGAGCATAATACTTTCCTGGACGTAGCAAAAAGCGTTTGTTTATTTATAACTTAACAGCATATGAATATTAGGTGTGCTTAAACAAAAACAAGTCCGAATTTCAACGTGCATTTTCGATTTTTTTGTTTCTTGTGGGTTAAAAATGAACCACGTGGAAGGAGAAATAAATTGGTTTGTTTTTACAGAAAAATTGATTTTTCTCGAAAAAGGCAGGTCATTACGCAAAATTATATACAGAATATAAAAGACGTGACTCATTAAAATGATTTTTTATCGTAATTATTTTTATAATTATGCATTCTTAGGGAGATATGCGAAGGAAATTGTTTTAACGTAGTGTGAATTATCTATCCCGCTTATGGAGAGGTCTTCAAGTATGCATAATTTATGAAGAGACTGATGATCCAAAAATACTCTTTTTAATAAGCCGCATCTTTTACATTCTTCATCATTTGCCAGTATGATCAGCTGTTTTAAAAAAGATGAATCTTTGTGTATAACCAGACAAATTTACTACAAGCGACCGCTAAATATTATCTGATTCATGTCTCTTTTCACGTGGTTCATTTATAACCCAAAGGGAACAGAAAAATCGAGTCTGCAAATTGAGATTCGGAATTCTTTTTTCTTTTATATACCCCTTATAAATATTTTAATTTATAATTGATTATTATTAATTTTCGCCTTATTTCATTTGCTACAAAAATATGTCTTTGCATATTTATGGCGAATAGATCCCTTATTTTCATGGAAAAATGTAGATATTATGTTTTTCATTGAATTATTCTTTTAAGTTGATGGTAATCATATTTTTTAACATTTTTTCCATGATAATATTAGTTTATAATCTTTCCAGTACGACATTGCAATCACTTATATTTTTAAAAAACTTGTACTCAGTCATAACACAAAACTTGTTGTTTGTAGAAATTTGTACGAATATAGTATTTATTAATATATGTACAAAAAATTTAGTTATAAATAATGTTGAAATTTCATAACTATATGAGATATAAATGCTTTCTGGGGAAAGAAATAACAAAAATATGTAGAACTTTAATTTTCAACCGCTGGACTATCAGGATCTATTTGGACGTTTTTACCTGCGTTTATTGACGCTCCTAAAAGAGAAAAAAGAGGCAAAAGACAGCAGGAAAATGCAGAAGATGCCTAAAATAAGCAACGTTTAAAAAATTTCCGTCATATGTAAAAGTTTGAATATAGTCCAGGCATCTTGTACGAAAAAATTTATTTTCATCTGGAACGGTTTGTTACTTATGTTATTAATGCCGTTGCCGTTTTCCGTAGGATATTTGCCGAACGAGCTATTTAAAAAACTTTTTCTGGTTAAAAATAGCAAAAAAATGTGTTTTTTTTTAAGAGTCCTAACTCTTGACCTATGAAGGCTGGAAGATGTTTTTTTTTACATTTACACATAATTTTCTACATGAAATTTTTTTCTCTGCCATCATTAACATAGATTTACCCACAAAGAATTATTTTCAACAAACTAAACACGAGTAATTTGCTCTGAAGAATACGTCAAAAGTGGTCAAGTTTGGGAGGCCATAACTTATGACACTTTGAGGTTCGGTCATTGTTCTTTTTAGAATTACTCGAAATTGCGTACACTTTAATTAGAATGGAGAATATTTTTTCGTAAAATTGACAGGTTCTAAAGTACAAATATTAACTTCAGAATTGGGTTTTTAGCCTCCTTTTTGAAAAAAATCGGGGTTCTTTGAAGACATACAACTCTGCGCCTATTCTTGAAAGAATTTTCTTCTTTTTTTTTAACTTTTTCAGAATTTTCTAAAGCTTACGAAAGCAGTCTACGAAAACACTGTTTTTGGAAAATTGTTCAAAAATATTTTCGGGAAGCGTCGTAGTCATGTTTGGAAAAGTTCAAATTCCCATCCCATTGAAATTCTCAGTGAAACGCTATAGAAAACGAACGCGGTGAAAAATTACAAGATGCCTGGACTAATATGACGAGAGTTTTTTAGACGGAAAGTTATTGTTTTTAGTGGTAATGTTGATCCACTGCAATTTGCCTTTATATATGTAGGGTGCTTCAAACCTTCCTTGCCACTCTGCAATAGTAAATTTTGGATTACAAACGGTAGGGTTGTTAATGAATTTTCCTTACATATAAATCTCTGTAACAATTTCAGAACTTTGCAGGTGTGAAAATGGAATGTGCGTTATTTTCAATACTTTTCACGTATAAATTCTATGGAAACAATCAAATATTTATAAAGCAGATCGTTATGTCTTGTAGTCTTAAGAAATAAGAATATTCTCTCCATTTTCAGTACTGAACTTTTTTTAAATGAAAAATTTGGACAAAGCAACGATTTTTTACATAACAATTGAAACATTTGTTAGCGTATTGGTAAAAGTATAGGAAATATGATTGTTTGTTGTTTTGGTAAAAATATATATTTTTGTACTCAGGAGCCGTGTATAAATTACGTGAAGAAATTAATTACGTCAAAAAAATTATTTATCGGAAAATTCCCGTAATGGGGCATAATACTTTGTCTGATTTTTCCCTACATTAACAATGTTAGAATTGCAAGAGCCCATACTTCTGGAGAATATTCTTCTTTCTACGTGTAGAATAATAAATATCAATTTTGTCGAATAAATACGTCCAAATTATACAAATAATATTAAAAGTTGAAACCCTCAAGGATATTGTATATCATATTTTACTGGAGAAGCAAGAGAAGAAATGTATTTCTTGTTTATTAGTTCGTTATTTAATATTATAGGATTTTGTTATTGTTATACTTTTAATATTTTTAAATGTTGAGTTAGAATCGCAATTTTGATTTTTTTTTTAAGTGTTTCATTGAAACAATTTCTGCACTTGAGCTCTCGAATTTAAACTCGCCGAACGCTCGAAAACGCTAAAAGCGTTGCCCCGGGTCTCAAGGAATGGGAATTTTCAAATTCACAAAATTAATTTTCTAGATGTAGGCTTCTATATTTTAACAAGGCATATTTAGAATTTTTATGCCTTAAAATTAGTTTTAAGAATAAAAATTAAAAACTGAAAAGAAATTTTTTTTCCTAATATTCAATAAGTAATTAAAACATAAATCATCACAACTCGTACAAATTTTATTGAAACTCTTTGAAAGTAAGGACACATACAAAGTATACTCAGCGAATGCCTACAAAATAATAAAAAGTTTAAAATGACCTTTTGTTTAATAATATCCAATTGCAAATTAAGGCCGATCTGTAACCACATTTTTCAACTTTCGGAGACAAAAAGTATCGAGGCCACTTCAAATCTAAAACAACTTCCAGGGAGAAAGTTGTTCTATATAGTTCAAAGAAAATGTCTGGAATATTTTAGATAAATTCATTCAAAATTGATTGAAATATGTACTTTGTAAAATAGTACGAGAGTCGGGTGAGTTATTGGATCCGAGAGCTCAACTGTACCTACGATAACGATAAAATGTTTTCTTATTTATAAGTTTCTTTTTGAAGTTGTACCTACATTATTCAGATTTTTTCCACGAGTGCAGAAAGATAAGTATGAGAGTAGAGAATGTATAAGTACAAAATCAAATAATGCAAAAAATGCCCATAAATTTTATTATAATTCTAAGAAAATAATTATTGTATGCGAAGGACATTATTTGTACATTTTTATTAGTGTATTGATTAATAACTCCACGTGTTTATTATGGTTACAATTTAAAAGCAAATAATATTCAATAAATGCTCACATATTGTGATAATAATGACTATTGTAATTAATCATTCTAAGAAAAGAATTATTCGTCTAAGCGAATAAAAAAATTTCTAATGGGGTCATTGAAAAAAAACTCTTTTGTTTTTCAATTTTAACTTAAAATATTAAAATACAAAGTTTCAAATGAAAAACGCATCGGTGGATATTTCCATTCACGAAAATATTGGAAGAAAGTGAATATCCAGAATATAGTTCGGAAAGACCAGTCCAGCAGTGGGACTCCGATACCGCGTCGAAAGTCGAAACTCGAACGGACCTCTTCTTCTAACGCGTCGAGATAGAAAGAGAGGTTCGTTCGACTTTCGACTTCGAAACAGCATCAGAGTCCCACTGCAGGTATAAGGGTTCTAAATTTTTTGCAGTTCGACTCATGTACACGGCACACTCTCTTCACCTACCCCACTGACACACGTTAAGCATAAAGCACTGGTTCGTGGCACTAGCGCCACGCGTTGCTGGTTCCCAAACTAAACCTAACTGAGCCTTCCCCTGCCGTCTCGCTCCCCTTAGCGTGCTTCAAGCTGCCCGCTGCATTGTCGCCTCTATACCTATCTTCCCTCTACGGGCTGGTTATGTTCGCTCTCCGCTAAAAAGATGAGCGCACAGGTGCGATCATCACACTGCATCGTAGCCGCATCTAGGTGTATAATATCTTTGCCTCTGGCAGTTAGTTGCAAACTTGTAGGACTGTGGACGACGAGCTGGAATCATACACGTTCATTCGTTGCGTTTGCGTGTGCATGTGGTATATGTGTTGGAAGTTTGGAACTTGGATGCCTTGGATCATGATCCAATAAATACATGGTCTAGCCACTTGAGGGCCCCGTTTTGTCCAAGTCACGCAACCGCTTAGTTTCACCATTTTGTTAGTATAACCGCGCAGTTTGAATCTGATGCGTACTCTCTGTACGACAAACTATTGTAGGAAAATTAGTATGTAGGAAGATAATATTATGAAAATATTGGAAGAATGAATTCCATAATTACTTCGAATACGTACTGAATGATGTATATTAGAACACTGATAAGAAAATAAATTATAGTTGAGACAGAATGGAAGTTCCTAAATAATACTGAATGACAGCAATCAAAAGTACATAAAAATTTTGATATTCATGATAAATAATAACATTTTCAATATCTCCGTTTTACAGTATATGCATAATTCTCATGTCGCCAATTCTTTCAGAAAAATATAAGCAAAACTGACAGAGGTCTGTAATAGGATCACAAAGGTCCGTAAATTTTACAGAAAAGTTTGTAAGGTTAAAGAGATTAATGAATCTCATTTTTACGATGAAAATATAAGTGCGTAACAGTAATTGCTAAATAACATCCTAATATATACATGTACGGAAATAAATTATTTTTAAATCGATTTAGAAATAATGCAATCAAACTTTAAACCAAATTCAAATTTTGTTTTGGATATTTTTTTGTTGATATTGTTAATAATGACAAATAATGGAAAGGTAGCTTACATCACAATAATCAGTATATGTTTCATTAACTGTTATGAAAGTACAATCTGGTGAAATTTGGATTTTTATATTTTCTTTTTACATATATCACACTTACTCGTACTGACGGACAATTTGAAATCGTTAACACAATACCAAAGAAAATTAAAAATATTTAAAAATCCACCTTTTTGTTGATGGGACAAATCGAGATAAAGTTTGAAAACCTCTATGACCTTTATATGGGATAATTCTTAAATGTGTTTAAAGCTCAGAAAAAAAACCTTCGTTTTAGGAAAGCACCAATATTTAAAGTACCTAATTTTTTGTTTTGATGTTAATCTTTTGCCTGCGATTATTATACAAAAACTTTTGTCATTTTCGGAATGAACAATATGTGTGCGGGATAAATTTTATTCATTAAGATAATTTACAACAATAAATCAAGATTTTCTTCATCTTCGACATTTCGGAGAGAAAACTTTGTCCACGAATCACCATATAATTCAATATGGAAAGTAAATCATCATTAGCTTCATTTGTATATATTTATAGTAAGACTTATATCATTCTTACATTCTTCTCATATTGTAAAATCTCGAAATTATTTTGAATTTACATATAAATATGTATGTATGCAATATTATAGGCTTTACATATTTATATTATAGGGAAAGGCAACAGGGAGTAAAACTGATAAAATGGAAATTGTGCAGGAGATCGAGCGAAAAAATATTGTGTGAAATTTATATCGCAATTAAAAAAACATGAAATTCTGCCTTCGAGTTGACGTATTGCTTGAGTTACTGAATACAGAGGGAAAACTTTAATATAAAAATCATTCAGTTCGGAGAGAACTGAGTTTTGCCTTTGAAGTTAGAATTTTTTGGCATCGTAAAATCGTCTTAAAATCGTGACAAAACGTGTAATTTTTACTTCATTTTTTAAATGGCTAGACGTCCCCGAGATGTTCAGTTGACGAACACGGAGAAAGTTTTATCGAAAAAAGTTATTCACTTCCCAAAACATTAATTTTCAATGAGACGGTGTCACTGCGCGACAGACGATTTTTCGCATTCAGGTAGTGATAAATAACAAAATTAACGTTTTAATTATAACGTCTTTACTTTTAATGGATATGATGATCAAACTTGAAGGTATTGCTACCATCAAAAACACGAATTCGAGCAAATACTTTTAACTCTATGTGTATTTCAATTTTTGAGAATTTCTTAACAATAAACCTCATTTTCAAAAAATGGTCAATTGCCACCTTCTGTCTTTCCATACTTCATATATTACTTATATTACGAACGTTAGACAAAATTTTAATAAGAAGAGTAAACAAGAACATCGATAATTATAAATAAATGTTAAATATATCTTTCGATCAAATTTTCCTCCAAAACTGAGGAAGAAATATTTTTAAACAAATAAAACATAATTATTATTCTATATGTCGTGGTTACTGCATTATATAATTTTATTCATTCAGCACTTTCCCAGTTGACTTCAGTTTTATTTTATTCTATACACATATGCCAGTTTTTGTCCGCAGGAAGAGGTTATGAAACACGTAACCTGAAATTATAGTTGATCCGTATTATTCTTTACCGATCTTCAACATTACAATACATTTTATTAGTATTGAAATATTTATTTACAGCAAAATTACAAAAAAAAATTTAATTCTAAAATTTTAATTTTAAAATCACTTATATTTGCCGCCTTGCTTATCCAAAATGGCGAAACTAAGCGGTTGGTTCTGATTGGCTCAGTTTTTTTTACTTGCGCGTGGCTAGACCATGTATTTATTGGATCATGCCTTGGATGGTTGGATTGGTTGCATGCCAACGTTTTGGCACAAAAGTGTGCGATTTTATTTAATTTTTCTACACATTTGCCATTTGCGTACCCCCATGTAATTCATTCGTGTTACAACCACTATAAAGTGAGTACAAGCTACAAGTGAATATTCAAAAGAGAAAAATGAGCCCAGCGCGGCCTACGTGACAGACGTTTTTGAAACGTGGTTTTCGCCGCCGCCTGCAAGAATTCGCGACATTTCCAAAGGAATAAGTTACACTGCACTGCATGTTGTGCTCAAAACCCAGTTCGGACAAGCGATTAGAATTTCAAGTCAATACTTTCTGTAATTAATTAGAGTTTGGAACTGAATTGTAGTTCAAAAGTGTCTTAAAGTTAAAGCAACCAGTAAAAAGGGTTGAAACAGTTGAAGAAAGTTCCATGAAAAATTGTGCGGGAACGGTTGAGACTACTCACTTGGCTTACAGCAAAGATAATATTCTTACATTTTAACTTTAATTGGACTAGTGGACGTGCATGAAGAAAAAAATACAGAAATCGGTGGTGCGTGTCAGGCGGAAGCCAAGTTCAAGGAATATTTTTCAAAATCGCTAAAAATGCCGCACACCCGGGAAAAGCACGAGACAAGCATTTCACAGGCCGTCTTGCCACCACATTATCTACATGAATTGCCGGCTCAGGACGAAGAGCGCCTGGAAAAATTATTTCAAACTCTGGACCTCGATGGAAATGGCAGAATCGACGTCCACGATCTTTCCAAAGCACTCCACCAGGCTGGAGTGCACAGACATTATGCAGAGGTATATTTTATTTTCCATTGGCACTTATATTGTTTCCCATTGGACTTTTTGTTTGCAGTATGCCTGAAGTAACAATATTTTTATGTTATTGGCATCAGCACACGTTTATTCAGATTTTTTTAAAGCAGCATTTTGAAAGTACGACAGGAATATAAATATAAAGACCGGAAAATACTATACAACG
Source organism: Andricus curvator (assembly GCA_932195095.1). Classification (NCBI taxonomy): domain Eukaryota; kingdom Metazoa; phylum Arthropoda; class Insecta; order Hymenoptera; family Cynipidae; genus Andricus; species Andricus curvator. Next base: position 430,127 of record CAKNYM010053991.1, on the reverse strand, counting down.
TATTTTCAGGTTAGGGTACACTGACATTCGAAATGATTTGATATGAATTTCCTTTTTATGCAGTTTGGGAAAGAACAGTAAAATTGACACCAAAAAAATCCAATTTCAAAAGAAACAAAATTCACGTAAAGTTCTGATTCGAAAAATCTGATACTTCGTTTTTGTTGCTTTTTGGGCATCTACTATTAGGAAAAAATCGCCAGTTAAGTCGCTGACATGGTCACCTAACCAACTAAAAAAAAATATTTGGAATGACTCATATATAACCGATAGATTTCCCAATGTTACTAAAGGAAGGGTAATACTCGTAATTCGTGGTTTTTAAATGACAGTAATTTTCAGTTGACGTTCAATGTATATATTAAATTTATTGACTAATTTGCCATTGCAAATTCATTGCCATTTCAGTAGAAAAACTTATCCAAGCACTTTAAATAAAATTTTACATCACGTAGAATTAAACTATTTTGAACGGGTTGATTCGAAATTATTCTTTAAAATTACTACGATTCTACTTTGAAATTGTGCAATTTTAAGTACGTCTAATTTCAAAATGTTTGGGAAATGGTGAGAAACATAAAAACAGAGATAAATAGGCTATTTTTGCTTTAAATTAGAGGTTGGCAATCGTTTATTCCAATTTTTAAACAAATTTAGCACGCTTGGAAAATTGGATTTTTCGAAATAGAAAAAAATTTTAATGCACATCAAATTGTTTTGATTTTCTTAAGCTTCTGCAATTTTTAAAATCAAAGTAAACCCCTTTTTTTTGTAAAAAAAATGAATCCAAAAGTCAAGTTGAATCTTTGAAATAAGATTTATTTGAATATTCGAACAGGTCGAATTTCGAAGATTTCACTTGACTTTTGGATCCATTTTTTAACAACAAACAAGTTATATTGATTTTGAAAACAGTGTAATAATCCAAGGAAATCAAGTGGATTTTATGTACAGTTAAATTTTTGTTCTATTTTGAAAAATCCAATGATTCAAGCGTGTCTAAATTTGTATTGAAAATTCGAAAAAACGACTGCACACCTCTACTTTAAATAATGGAGAAAAAAAAACTAATTTGTGTTTTACCGCCTCTTATTTATGTTCGATAGGAGTGTGATACGAAATTACAACTTTATACTTTGATTAATGATATTTCAACTATTTGAAAAGATTTTTGCTTCAAATTTTGCCAAAATCATCTTTGGCCTTTTTATTTCTAATCATCCCCTTCTTTAATTATCAAAAACTTGCCTGAAGAAATGTTTTTAATTTTCTTTTGTAGTGTGTCAAGTTGTCAACGATTTCAGATATTCCGTCACTACGAGTAAGTGTGATACGTGTAAAAAAAAGGCCGTGGCTACGTTTACCGAAATTTCGGTACAAATAGCCGGATTTTCTTGGTAAGTGTAGATACTTCCTAAAAAAAAAACACTAAAATTTTTATTTTGCTGGATTCTACTTTCTTAACTGCCAATGAAACATCCACTGATTCTTATAATGTATGTTTGCTTTGAATTTTTGTCATTTATAAGAATAGTAATGAAAATAAGAATAAAAAATTTGAATTTTGAGTGAAGGTTCAGTAATACTGAAAAACTTACCTATTTTCAATTGTATGATTTCTAAACTGATTTAAAAATTATTTTTCTGTGTAAATGTACATATACGAAACTCTTATTTACCAATTATTAATATGTACTTACATTTTTACTGCAAAAATGAGGTTTATTTACCACTCTAACATCAAACTGTTGACAGATTTTCGTATTTCACAATAAAAAGAAAAAAAATATGTATCACACTTACTCTGAGTCTGATTTTTAATTATCCTGTCATAATTTATCATTAATAATAATAAAAATGTAAAATTTTTGAAAAAAAACAACGGATATTAAAGGAAAATATATCTTCTTTCATTTATAGAAAAAAGTCAACAAAAGGTGCTTTATGTAGGAAACATTCAAATTAAAAGACCAGATGACACAATTACTAATTGGAGTTTTCTAAAAGCATCTCAGTTTCATGTTTTCAGTGTTCATGTTTTTTACCATTTTCCAAAGTTTTAGTGAAAAATATTTATTATTGTAGACGTAAACATCCGGAAACTGACTTTCTCGCATGGTGAGTATCACATGCCTTTAAAACCTTAATTTTTAAGACTCGCATTTTTAAATTTTAGAAACTTAGGCCCCTAATTTTTGATTGTCAAGTTCGGTACGTTACATACAAAAATTACTGTTTTGATAGCTACTTGTGTATGCACTGAGAGGTCTGGGGTGTAACTTGGCTAAAAAGAGGGTAAAATGTCGAGAACAGTCCCCTGATTATGAATATTCCGGGTAATTTTTAGAAAAGTTGGTCTTTTATTGTTTAAATACGTTTTTTTTAACAAATACATTCTTTATGGAAAAAAATTATGTTAAATATTTTTTTTTAAAAGCTTGAACCAATACAAGGCTTTCTTTATTTCACACTTTTTTTACAATTAACACTTTCAAATTACAGCGTTACAAATAATTCAAATCGCATTAAAACTGAAATATTTGTAGATAGATATCTCAGCACCTAACTGACCGAAAAATTTCGATAAAAGGCAAATTGCTTTTCAGGGCACGCACTCCACACTGGTAAAAGCAATTTTCCGATCAAAGTAAAACTTTTTGTTATATATAGATTTTAAAAACGGCTTTTTTACAACTATGTATGGAATATTGCACCCAAAATTGTTCAATACCGCTTTTAAAATCTGTATATAAACACAAATTTTATTTCAAGCCAAAATTACACTCTAGACCTCTCAGTGGATACAGAAGCATTAGGGGCGACTGGATTATGGGGCCCGTATATCCATTGTTATTTCATTTTCTTCCATATATATAATTCTTGTGGGAAGGGGTATATGTTACGGGGTAACGGGGTAACTTCACCTTGCTTCGAGCATTCAAAAAAAAAAAATTAGATCACGAAGTGTTTGTCTGTTTAAATCGGATGGGCTCAAGTTTTATGGAACCGTAAAATAACTTTGCAACAAAATTAATTCTTTTATTTAAACATGTTCGAGATAAAATATTGGCTCACTGAAGTTCGGTGCATGGAAACAATGGAAATGTGGGTTAGGTTCTCCGAAATTTGGTGAGCGTAGAACAAATAATTTTAGTGAGCCTAGATAATTCGTACGTTATTGCAAATACTCAGTGGCCGGCCCTGATTAACTCTCTCTCTCGTTTTTCTCAATTCTGCAGAATTCTATTGAAGTCTCTGAATTCCATTAAAAAAAATATTTTGAATTCTTCTGAAATCTTTAGGATTCACGTTGAATTATCGTAAATTCCTTCAAGTATTTTGAATTCTGTAGTCGCGCGAGGCGGCGACTACAGAATTAACGGGGATGTCATTTGAATGGGACCTCCCTGGCTACTCGTATAAAAAGTTAAATTAGTTAAATTGTTTATTTAAAGTGGAGCTAGAAAAGTGATTGTGGGTAAGTCTTTGTTGATTCGTATAATTTGCAGCAGTGAAAACAATGAAAAAGTAGATTTGAAAGGAATATTTGCATTCGTAGGTACTTGCTTGACAGTCGTGTTGTTTTGGTCTTGTTATGACAGTTGCACATAACCGTATTTCTTTAATTTCTCGATTTCAGTTAAGAATTATGAACACACTTATTTTTCTTCACAACAAATAGAATTTTGCAATCTTAAGTCATACTTACTTCCAATTCAACTTGATAAGGATGTTCTGTCACTGACGTTTGCCTTATCATACTACCTCTTTTGAATCCCGATACATTTGTATGTAATTTGTGTACACGATAAACATGACGGGAGAATAGTGCATTTCCATTTTTTATGGTTTCGGGTTTAAACAGAATTTCAGCAGTTACCCGCTTGAAATCCTGTTTTAATTACCATATCCATTTTCACGTAAACCTTTTACTACACTCATGTTCTCTTTGAGAACCGGCATGAACACGCGTACGAGATAAACAGCGAGTGTCGTCTGCTAGGAAGTGACAACACTGAACAGAGCCTCCAAACCAGTCTATCAGCTCACTTATTCAATTTACGAAAATTTAAATATTCCTGCACTCATGACACTGAAATCTTTTTATTATATTTCGAATTCAATTTGTGCTTCTTTTACAGAAACAGTTTTAGTTTTCATTGCATCAGATCTTTAAAAAAAAAATCAAACCTTTTTCCATAAAGTACAATGCTTTTGTACGTCACTGTTAGTTCATAGTTGGCCACCGCAGCGCTACCGTCTGAACGCACATAGTCAATAGGTTTCAAAAATGTTGACCTCTCTGCAAAAGTTTGAATAAGTCAGTGAAAAAAAAAATCGCTAAAGAACGTAACCAACTTCACTGTGAATATAATTTTATTGGGAACAAATTCTCTATTCATGACACCTTCATACATTAATTATAAATAAAGTTACAGGTGGGTGAAGGTACAAAAACACGGTCAACAGCGTAAATTTCACGACAGTGAAATTTGAATTGTTATATTTTGTTGAAAAATCAATAGAAATGAGGCGAAAAAATCAGACGAATTCCTTGGTATTTTCTGTAAATGTATGCGTCATAAAAGTTGAAAAATTTAAATAATTGTAGTTTACAGAGTTGATTATAGAGGAGGACCTTATCTCAGCTCCAAATTTTGTTAGAAAAGATCAGCTAAAGCTTGAAGTAAGTGAAAAAGTCAAATAATACAATGACATAAGAAATAAAGTTTCAAAATTATTAAATAATTTGTTATTAGCCATTATTTTTTCTAGGCGTTTTTTTCTGCGCTCATAAAAGGAGCCATCAGTATCAATGTCAGTCGAGGGTCACTATTCGGCACTTTCCACCAGCTATCTGATGTCTGTAAATTGGGAAAACTAAAAAAAGCGAAATGCGTAGGAAACTGATATTCTCTTGAGAACATGAATTTAACTTCTCGCGCTGACAGTTCCGCTCCAGAAAAATAAGAAACTTCCAGAGGAAGATCAAAAATATTATTGGAGAAAAATGATCCCATACGATGAAACTAATTAAATAACGAAAAATTAAACACTTGAACAATTTCCTGGTCAACTTCTGAAAAATTTCATCTACTGTTAGTAATTTTGTTGAAAATCTAGTATCCGTTCTCTGAGGTGTTTGAAGAAAAACCATAAAATAATTGCTTAAAAATTCAAAAAACTAAGGAGATATTCAAAATTGAACATTTTTGTCCTTTCTTTGAACTTTCGTAACTTTGGTAATTTTAATTATATTAAGATGTACTTTCTTTAAATTATTCAGAATAAGACGTAGTTTTGAAAAAATAGAATAGAACCAGCTTGATAGAATTTTGTCCAAAGATTCAGCTGTAGAGTCGAAGTTGATGCAAAGATGTCGCAAAACTTCAAATATGTGTCAATGCTTACAAAATTAAACAAAAAATCATTATTTTCACATTTTAATGAGTTTTAGTACCATTTATAAAAATATGATTGTTTTGCATTTTTTTAAAGCATGTGTCGAGTACGGTAGTTATTTGAAATTTTCCGAGTTGTTTGCACCAACCTTGACCCTACGTTAGAATGATGGAACTGCAAAATAAATCAACAACTTTCAAGAATCAAGTTGAATTCAAGTTGGGCTTATCAGACGGAGAATTTTATTACCTTTTGCGTTATCATGAGGAACAAATTTTCATGTTAATATTATAAAAATTAGGTCGCATTAGCAACAGCTTAAAAAATAGGAATGTGTTTTAATTTCCGCTGGTAGTGTATTTGTAATGTTTGGAAAAAATTATGCACTTCATATGAAAATAAGAAAGAAAATGAGAAAGAAAATTGACGTAAATGTTTATATCAATAACAAAATGTAATAAAAAAAATCGTTTCATCAACTGCCATTTTCTTAATAATTCAAATAAATGAAGGGCGGAAAAACTATAGGGGGTAAGTGCCACTTCTTTCGAAAATGTGATTTTTGCATTCTCGAATAGTCTTGGTAAAGGCCCTCACTACTGCGTTAAGGAAATGTCAAAATACCAATTTTTCTTTTTTTCATAGCTGTCTAAAAACGGTCGGGGAGGTAACTCCACGGTAGCGGAAATTCTATTGGAGGTAACTCCTGATGGGGCCTTATGGAAATTTCGCGTTTTATAACGAAATGGGGGGGGGGGGGTACACTCGAAATCTATGGGACTGGGGTTCTATCTATTGGCGTTACATGATACTAAAGCGTCGGTAGGTTATCGTGGCGGAGAGTTTTCGTCTTCTTCATCGTTCGTTATTATTATATTATACCATTAAGCCATTTCCCTTTCGGGGTAGGCGTGACTTGCTCGGTTGGAGAATAGTATTGTATAGGTTGAATAGGTATATAGGTGTAAGGTTGTAAGGTATGTAGGCATGTAGGTATATAGGTATAAGGTAGATAGGTATATGGATGTTAGGTATAAATATTTCAGATTGATCTGGAATTCTCGTGTTATTTATTTAAATGACACGTTTATTCCGCAACACTGCTCCGACCCAGGTTGCTGATCAATCTCTCTAGCGATCACCCCAAGTGAAGAGCCTCACAAAATTGTTATGTATGGTTCTCCACTTGGGCCCATTAGTATCCAAGGTCTTTGTTTCAGGCGCCATTCATTCTACTGTCACTCTGTTTACAAACTATTTGTCGCCACACATTTCTGTCCTGGCATACTACTCTAGCTTCCTTCACGTCCATGCATTTTTTCATGCAAGCTCTTGTGTTTCTATGGCTTCTTATGTCTCTACGGATCAATGTCTCATTTACAGATTCTAACCATTCTTTCGGCGGTCTACCTCTGGGCATTCTACCACTTACTTTACCTTTATACACTTGTTTGGTCATTCGTTCACCTTTCATTCTTTCAAGATGTCCGAACCATCTTAACTGATTTCTTTCACATATGTCAACTAGTGTCTCTCCTGTACCACATTCTTTGAGGATAGTCTCGTTTCGGACTTTGTCCATCAGTGTTTTCCCGCATATTATGCGCAGAGGTTTCATGCCGATCGCGTTAATTTTACTCCTGTCCTTTTCTTGACAGGTCCATGTCTCGCTACCGTATAGTACAGACGGTACGAATATAGAATTATGTATGGCCATTTTAGCTTTTTTTGATATGTTTTTATTTGTGAGGATGGATCCTACTCTACCGATAACCTGTCTACCCTTATTTATGCGCCTATCTAACTCCCCATCTATTTTTCCATCGCTAGTGAATAGACTACCTAGATACACGTACTGGTCAACTTGTTCTAATCTCTCATCATTTATGATAATGTTGCATATTTTTTTCTCACTTTTTCCCTCAAACACCATGATTTTTGTTTTATTTACGTTAATTTTGAGTCCCATGTCCTTCATGCTTGTATTAAGTTTATTCAACATTCTTTGCAAATCCTCGACTGATTCTGCCATAACAATCTTGTCATCTGCGAAAGCTAACCCACGTACCTTGACTGTTTGGAGATCTACACCTTCTTCGTCGAAGAGTGCAGTTCTTAGACACTTATCCATGAATATGATAAATAGCCACGAGGACATAGCGCATCCTTGTTTCACGCCTTGCATAATATCGAACCAGTCACTCAGTTTCCCGTTTACCCTTACGCTCGCTTTACTACCTGTATATATTGTTTTTATTGCTTGCAGGAGCCCTCCATTTACTCCGTACTCTTTAAGAACTTCCCAAAGTTTACTTCTATTTACCGTGTCAAATGCTTTTTCTAGGTCAATAAATGCACAGAAAACTTTCTTTCCTACTCTCAAGCTTTTTTCTGTGATCTGTCTTAGGCTAAATATCTGATCTGTACATGATCTTCCTGGCATAAATCCACTTTGGACTTCCCATATCTTTTCTTCTGTAATTTCCATTACCCTACGAATAAGTATTTTTGAGTATATTTTACTTACGGTACTTAGTAGACTGATACCTCTGTAATTGCTGCAGTTGCTTTTGTCTCCCTTTCTTTTGTATATTGGTACGATAATCGCTTTTCTCCAATCGTCCGGGACTTCTCCCGTCTCGATACATAAATTTATCAATTCGCACAACCTGTGAGGTATGTACTCGCCACCGTATTTAAGCATTTCAGCGCTGATACTATCTACACCAGCAGCCTTACCGTTTTTCAAGTTCTTTATTATGTTTCTGACCTCAGTGACACATACTTTTTCAATTGGGTTTTCTAATGCATTATGTTCTATGTCGCAGTTTTGTTGTCCTATATCTTTACCTCCTAATAGTTATTTAAAAGAGTCTTTTAAAGCGTCTACTATCCCGTCTATATCATATAGCATTTCACCTTTGCTGTTTCTCATGCTCGCAAACTCTGTATTTTTACTTTCCTTCAACTGTTTATATAATAGTTTCATCATTCCTTCAAAGCTGTTTTGTATTTTCCTCTCTTCTTCTGTTCTCATTTTCTCTTTACTCTCTTTGACTAGTCGTTTAACTTTTCTCTTTTTGTGTCTGTAATCATTTTTAAGTCTATTTCTCTCCTCATCGCTAAGACCTGTAATGTGCAACGTTCTTTCGTGCGCTTCTCTCTTTTCTTTTTGGGCTGCCTCAATTTCATCATTCCACCATGCATCACCAGATTTTCTTCCAGCAACCGCCGTACCACACACTTCAATCGCAGTTTCAACGATGACATCCCGTAGCAAAGTCCACATGCCCTCTAAATCTTTACTGTTTATTAATCCCTTCCAAATTGTCTCATCTATACTTGCGTTTAACCTATTTTGAAAGTCTATTCGCACTTCCGGTTTTTGTAAATTTTCAATCTTTATTCGCGTTTGTTTTGTTTTTGTTGTTTTCTTTCTTCTCCATCCCCGCCCTAAATTTATTTTGGAGACTAAGAGGTAATGATCAGTATTGCATTCGGAACCCCTCATGACTCTTGTATCTTTCACTAGTTCTCTTAGTCTTTCATCCGCAATAACAAAGTCAATTATACTGTGGCTATTTCCTTTACGCCAGGTGTACATATGGATCATTTTGTGTCTAAACCAAGTATTTGTAATAAATAGGCCCTTTTCTAAGCATAAGCTAACTAATTTTTCCCCGTTATAGTTTTTTTTTGTTGCATCCCCAAATTTACCTAGCACCCTTTCTGTATCTGTATCCTGACGTTGAACGCCGACCCATCCGTTCATATCTCCTAGCAGAATTATTCTTTCACCTTGATCGCAAGTACTTATTGTGTCATTTAAAGTGTCCCAGAAAGCGTCTTTGACTTCTCGCGGCTCACTGTCAACTGGGGCGTAGCACGCTATGATAAATAACCTTCTGATTCCTACCTTCATTCTAGCCCACAACAATCTGGGAGATACAAAATCATGATCTTTGAGATGCTGTCTTGCTTTTTCATTCATAATTAAACCGACCCCTTGACTACGATTTGATTCACTACCTACTCCTGACCATATTTCAAAACCGCCTTTCAACACCCCATTTTCTATGTTTCTACTTTCGCAACCCTTTTTCTTCGTCTCAGGTACACATAAAATATCTAGTTTCCTTGCATGCATAGTTTCTCGTAGTTCTCTTACTTTAAGGTCGTTCACTCCTCTAGCATTCCAGACACCCAGTCTCCATTCATCGCCTGAAACTCGACTTTTACGTTTACCGTGTGTATGCATTTCGTCAATCCAAGTTTCAGTCCATTCCGAGGCTACTTTATTGTTTGTATTATTCATGTTTAGATTGAACACCCAACTATCACCTTTATGCGCGAAATTTGTTTTGCGAGCCGAAATCATGTCCAAGTTAAGTGATTATTCGTTGTAAGGTGGATAGTCTATCTGTAACGTCAGTCCCACCGATACTTCTGTTACTGTGTGTGGGGGGGGGGGGAGGAGAGGTGAGGAAAGAGAAAGGAAACGTACATTTTGGTATTTCAAAAAAATTTTCCTTTTTTTTTTTGACATCTCAGAAACGCGTACGGTCGTTCATGACGAAACAAACACACTGAACGAGAAGAAGAAAAAAAACGATGGAGTTAACCCTATTAGTTCTTCCGCTGCCCTGGAGTTACCGCCGTCCTAGACTTTGAAAATTTGTGGCGCCTTGATTTTTTCGTACGTATTGCGAACATTTTTTCGTCGCCCTGTAAAATTTCGGAAATGGCACTTACCCCCTATAGTTTTTCCGCCCTTCAAATATTTTCTGTGCTTTTGGGCAGTTATAACTTGTTGCACCCGTATTTATTTTCGGGCTTCTGGAAGAGTTACTGATTTGGGACTGAGTGGGAACCCTGGAGCGGACCATTATATTACCTGAATCAGTTACACTCGCCGCCCCCAAGTGACATAAAAAAAATTGCTAATAGCCAATTATTTAATAATTTTGAAACTTGATTTCTTATGTCACAATTTGTCACAATTTGGAGCTAATATAAGGTCCTCCTCAATAATTAACTCAGTAAGCCACAATTATTTAAATTTTTCCATTTTTATGACGCATACATTTACAGAAAATGTCAAGGAATTCGCCTGATTTTTTTCGCCCCATTTCTGTTGATTTTCCAACAAAATATAACAAGTCAAAGTACACTGTCGTGAAATTGACGCTACTGACCGTGTTTTTGTACCTTCGCCCAACTGAAACTTTATTTATAATTAATGTATGACGGTGTCATACATACATTTTTGAAACCTATAGTAGAATGCACACTTTTTTTTTAATTCTGCAGAATTCCGTATAAATCTTTGAATTGACTTGAAAACGTTGGATTTTTCAAAAATCTTTTTGAATTCTCTTGAAAACTTTAGGATGTAATTTGGTTTATTTTTAATTTTATGAATTCTTCTGAAAAAATTGAATTCTTTTCAACTATTTCCAAATTCATCAACTTTGGTTGACGGTAAATTACTACTGAATTAAGATGTACTCGTTTTTTTAAATCTGCAGAATTCTAAGAAATCGAGAGAATTCATAATACTTGAAGGAATTTAGAATAATTCAACGTAAGTTCTAAAGATTTTAGAAGAATTCAAAGAAGTTTTAAAAAATTCAAAAGATTGCAATTGAATTCAAAGACTTCTGCAGAATTGAAAAAAACGAGTGCATCTTAAACCAGTAGTAGTCTACCGTCGACCAAAGTTGATGAATTTGGAAATAGTTGAAAAGAAATTCATGTTTTCAGAAAAATTTAGAAAATTAAAAATAAATCAAGGTATGTCCTAAATTATTCAAGAGAATTCAAGGATCTTTACAAGAATTCCATGCTTTCAGAGAATTCAAAACATTTCATTGAATTCTACATTAATCAGGGACGGTCTCTGATTATTTACAATAATGTACGAATTATCTAGGCTCACTGAAATTATTTGTTCTACTTTCACCAAATTTCGGAGAACATAGCCTACATTTCCGTTTTTTCCATGCACCGAAATTCGATGAGCCAATATTTTATCTCGATCATGTTTAAATAAAAGAATAGATTTTTTGCAAAGTTATTTTACGGTTCGATAAAACTTGAGTCCATTTGATTTAAGGTAGTCCGGCTATCCTTGTCGCTAGTCAAGAGAGCAACTTATCTCAACTCTTGATATACTTCAAAAATGACATTTATGAGCATGAAAGAATATCACAAATTGACTTCGAATTTTATGCGTAATTTTGATGTTTTCACTTTTATCGGGGGTATTTTCAAAAATGTTATCAAAATTCCACTTGAGTTTTTGTCGTGCGTCAGCTGGTAGTATTCGAGCATAGTACATTATGTCAGGTTAGATCAGTAGTTTACTCGCGTTCAACCTCTTCAAAACCCCTCTCCACGCAATTTTCAACATTTTTAGATTCACAATGCCCGATAAAGATAAAAAACGTAGGTTTTTGACGGCAAATGAGTCAAAACGACGAAAAAAGGCAAACTTGACTCAAGCCTTCCGACTAAAGTCTGATGTCGTTGCCAACTTATCACATTTTGACATTGCGAGGATGATGGCCGTTAAGCTTGAGTTTTTTTGCAGATTTTATAATTTTTCTTAAGATTTTGCCCCCAAAGGTACCTTGCAATGATGATATTTGGAATTGGCATTAAATTTCCTTGATGAAAAACAGTTTTTAAAGTGTACTATACCGTTAAACTAAGCCACAACTCCGGAATTACTGAGCGCGGGAAAGGGTGGTCCATATGCCTACACGTTAAATAGGTCAGGTTCAAGAGCAATTTATTCCAATTTTAGCCCCCAAAGGCCCTATATGATTATAAGGTTGTGTTGCCCTACTTTTCAATTTTAATTTTTTTTTCCTGTCCGCCATTACGAGGAACGACAATACTCCTGGACACACTGTATATTCAAAACTAGAATATGCATAAGCATTCTTTAATAAAACATAAATTTGAAACAGCTTAAAACATGTTGAATATGTAAAAGCCGGAGGATATATAGTAAGTATACCATTAAGCCATTTCCCTTTCAGGGTAGGCGTGACACTACCCGATTTGGGTAGTGTTTCTAGATGGATAGTTTCTTGTAGTAGTAAATAACTACAAATGTAGGCTCACCACACCCACGATATGCCAACAGCACGCAGTATTCTCGAATGGTCACCCATCCAAATACTAACCGCGCCCAACGCTGCTTAACTTCATTGATCTGACGAGAACTGGTTTTTTCAGCGTGGTATGGCCGTTGGCTATAGTAATTTGAAAAATAAGTATTACAAGGTGAACACAGCAAATTTAAATCTCCTAACTTGACTACTTTGAAGTTAAACGTGCAAAAATGAACCACTTGAATTATAAATTATTATTATAGGAGTGTAATCGTGATACTTAAGTATTCCGATTTGATTATTAATGAAGGAATTTTTAGAAGAGGAAATATTTTTCATTATGAGAACGTTTTAAAAGTTGGAGTGCGTCTATGGCGCGCACCTGTTGGATCTCGCACTTCGCGCTCGATTAGGTATTCATCTCGCGCTTCGAGCTCGATAATGTGTTCACCTCGCGCTACGCGCTCGGACACATTTGCCTGGCGCTTTAAGTTCGGTTTCTCTAGGTTTTCGCACTTTGTGTGCTCGCTATTGCGCGCTTCGCATGCTAATACTCTCTAAGTAAGCTCCATCGTTATGACCTGCTTTTGGTTTAATTATGTCAGTTTTACATAAAAGGAAGAACTAATTTACTTAAGGTTCTATCGACCTTAAGGAACACATTCTAATCAAGACACTCGCGCTTCGCGCTCGATATTTGGTTTAAAAACCATGTAAACCTCGCGCTTCACGCTCGTTCCTGTTCATCGTATAATAGAAACTCAAAAGTTTGAGCGCGCTTGTGGCGCGCGATTTGGTCGTCGCCCTTCGCAACGACCATATGTTCTATGTTCTTCGGATAAAAATGACTAAATTTGTATTTGATTTAAAATGAAGCAGGAAATTCCTTCACTTCAGCGTATATTTCCGTATCTTTCTAATAAATCATACAATCAGAAATATTTTTTCCAAGTGTCTGAAAAGGGGAGAAAAAAAGTATCTAAGTCGTTTTTTGAACATTATTATACCATTAAGCCATTTCCCTTTCGGGGTAGGCGTGACTTGCTCGGTTGGAGAATAGTAGTGTGTATATGGGTATATAGGTATAAGGTAGGTAGGAATATAGGTATGAGGTGGATAGGTATATAAGTGTTAGGTATATATATTTTAGATTGATCTGGAATTCTCGTGTTATTTATTTAACATATATATGATAAATTTTTTAATAATTATTTTAATGATTTGTGCTTTAGCGCCACATTGTCGATGAGAATGTAACATGTAATTAATATATATATATACAAACAAAATTCTATTATATTCAATATTATATGAACTTTGCAGAATAATTGAAAAATTCATTATATTAAATTCTTAACCTCCGTCCGAGACTGGTTATTCAGCTACTGCAAAATAAAGTATAAATTTTGACCATTAAGATGATTTTATCATTTATGCCATTATACCCGGGCGTTTCAGCAGCAAAGGCTTTTAAATTATTATACCATTATGCGATTTCCCTTTCGGGGAAGGCGTGACTCGCTCGGTTGGAAAATAGTAGTGTTGGGAAGGAGGTATAGATTTTTTAGATTGATCTGGAATTTTCGTGTTATTTATTTAAATAACACGTTCGTTCCGCAACACTGCTCCGACCCAGGTTGCTGATCAATCTCTCTAGCGATCACCCCAAGTGAAGAGCTTCACAAGGTTGTTATGTGAGGTTCCCCACTCGGGCCCATTAGTATCCAAGGTCTTTTGTTTCAGGCGTGATTCACTCTACTCACATTCTTTTTATAAACAATTTGTCGCCACACTTTTCTGTCCTGGCATACTTCTCTAGCTTCCTTCACGTCCATGTATTTTTTCATGCAAGCTCTCCTGTTTCTACGGCTTCTTATGTCTTTTCGGATTAAGGTCTCAATCACACATTCTGACCATTCTTTCCGCGGTCTGCGACTCTGGGCATACTGCCATTTACTTTACCTTTATAAACTTGCTTCGTTACACGTTCATCTTTCATTCTTTCAACATGTCCGAATCATCTTAACTGATTTCTTTCCCATGTGCCAACTATTGTCTGTTTTGCACCACATTCTTTGCGGATTATTTCGTTTCTCACTTTGTCCATCAGTGTTTTCCCGCAAATTGTGCGCAGAGGTTTCATGCCTATCGCGTTACTTTTACTCTTATCCTTTTCTTGACAGGTCCATGTCTCGCTACCGTATAGCACAGTCGGTACAAATATAGAATTATGTATTGCCATTTTAGCTTTTTTTGATATATTTTTACTTCTGAGAATGGAGCGTGCTCTACCGATAACCTTCTGACCCTCGTTTATGCGCCTATCTAACTCCTAACTCTAATCTCTCATCATTTAGGACAATGTTGCACATTGTTTTCTCACCTTTTCCTTCAAACACTATGATTTCTGTTTTATTTACGTTAATTTTGAGGCCCATGTTCTTCATGCTTGTATTTAGTTTGCTCAATATTCTTTGCAAGTCTTCGATTGATTCTGCTATAAGAACCTTGTCATCTGCGAAAGCTAACCCACGTACGCTCACTCTCTCGAGATCGACACCTTCTTCGTCGAAGAGGGCCCTTCGTAGACAGTTGTCGATAAATATGATAAATAGCCATGAGGACATAACGCATCCTTGTTTAACGCCTTGCATAACATCGAACCAGTCACTCAGTTTCCCATTAACCCTTACACTCGCTTTGTTACCTGCATATATTGTTTTTATTGCTTGTAGGAACCATCCATTTACTCCGTACTCTTTGAGGACTTCCCAAAGTTTACATCTATCTACCTTGTCAATCGCTTTTTCTAGGTCAACAAATGCACACAAGACTTTTTTCCTTACTCTTGAACTTTTTTCTGTGATCTGTCTCAAGCTAAATATTTGATCCGTACATGATCTTCCTGGCATAAATCCACTTTGGACTTCCCATATCTTTTCTTTTGTTATTTTCATTACCCTGCGGATAAGTATTTTTGAGTATATTTTATTTACGGTACGTAATAAGCTGATACCTATGTAATTATTGCAGTTGCTTTTATCTCCCTTCCTTTTGTATATTGGTACGATAATCGCTTTTCTCCACTCGTCTGGGACTTCCCCCATCTCGATACATAAATTTATCAATTCGCACAGCCTGTGGGATAGGTACTTGTCACCGTATTGTTCTACCTAATAATTCTTCAAAAGAGTCTTTCAAAGCGTCTACTATCCCGTCTGTATTGTATAGCATTTCACCTTTGCTGTTTCTCATGCTGACAAACTCGGTATTTTTACTTCCCTCCATCTTTTTAAATATTAGTTTCTTGCTTCCTTCAAAGTCGTTTTGTATTTTCTTCTCTTCTTCTGTTCTGATTTCATCTTTACTCTCCTTGACTAGTCGTTTAACTTTCCTATTTTTGTGTCTGTAATCATTTTGAGCCTATTTCTCTCCTCATCGCTAAGACCTGTGATGTTCAACGTTCTCTTGTACGCTTCTTTCTATTCTTGTCGGGCTGCCTCAATTGTATCATTCCACCATGCATCACCAGACTTTCTTCCTACAACCGCCGTACCACACACTTCAGTCGCAGTTTTAACAATGATATCCCGTAGCATAGTCCATGCGCCTTCTATATCTTTATTGCTTATAAGTGCTTCCCAAGTTGCCCTATCTATGCGTTCGTTTAACTTATTCTTAAAATCTATTCGCACTTCCGCTTTCTATGAATTTTGAATCTTGGTTCGCGTTTGTTTCGTTTGTTTCGTTCTCTTTCTTCTCTATCCCTGTCCTAAGTTTATTTTGGAGACTAGAAGGTAATGGGTCAGTATTGCATTCAGAGCCCCTCATGACTCTTGTATCTTTTACTGTTCTCTTAGTCTTTCATCCGCAATAATAAAGTCAATTATACTGTGGCTATTTCCTTCACGCCAGGTGTACATGTGGATCATTTTATGTCTAAACCATGTATTTTGTAATAAATAGGCCCTTTTCTAAGTATAAGCTAACTAATCTTTCCCCGTTACAATTTTTTCTTGAATGCCCAAAATTACCTAGCACCCTTTCTGTATCTGTACCCTGACCTTGGACGCCGACCCATCCGTTCATATCTCCTAGCAGAATGATTCTTTCACCATGATCGCAAGTACTTATTGTATCATTTAAAGTGTCCCAGAAGGCGTATTTGACTTTTCTCGGATCTCTATCAACTGGGGCGTAGCACGCTATGATAAATAATCTTCTGATTCCTACCTTCATTATAACCCACAGCAATCTGGGCGATACATATCCTTGATCTTTGAGATGCTGCCTTGCTTTTTCATTCATAATCAAATCGACCCCTTGACTACCATGTGATTCACTATCTACTCCTGACCATATTTCGAAACGGCCTTTCAACACCCCATTTTCTATGTTTCTACTTTCGCCACCCTTTTTCTTCGTCTCAGGTACACATAGAATATCTTGTTTCCTTACGTGCATAGTTTCTCGTAGTTCTCTTACCTTAAGATCATTCACTCCTGTAGGATTTCAAACACCCAATCTCCCTTCGTCGCCTGAAACTCGACTTTTATGTTTACCATGTGTATTCATTTCGTCAATCAAAGTTTCAGTCCATTCCGATGCTATTTTATTGTTTGTGTTATTCAGTTTTTAGACAGTACACCCAACTACCACCTTTATGCGTCTAGTTGTAACGTCCGTCCCACGAAAACTTCTGTAACTGGGGGGGGGGGGGCAAGGAATGGAAACCGAGGGAGTCACAATTGGTTAATGGTTTATGCTGAGAGGGTCACCAGCCTTCAGCAGCGTTGTATTAGATAGGAGTTCATATGTTCCCATCTGCCAATTCCCGGCGTACCTCTAGGCATGGAACCAAAAACTTTTTTTCCCCCTCATAAATAATTTAAATAATTAAAAAATTCATTATATTAAATTCTTTACCTCGGGAAGAGGTCAAAATTAATTATCAATATTCAATACTTCACAAATTTTAAATTAAATAAAAGATGTTAATTATTTATTAATTATTATTATTATTAATTATTTTAATCCTTAGTTTAGGGCATTAAAATATCATAAGAATAAATTTTTTTCCAATTTTCAAGTACCGTGAGCATTAAGGCCATGTGATGAGTGGGTCATGTGACCAGATTCCTACCTTACCGGAACTTTTTTTATTTGTTAACTTATTTTCACACGAATAGCCACATCGAGTTGAAAATTTGTGATACCAAATAAGAAGCACTAAGAAACGCGGCTCTGGTCATAAATTTTTATTAGTATAAACATTTTTTTTATAACAAATGTTTTTTTGCTTTTTTCATAATTATACAAATTTTGGACCAGAGCCGCGTTTCTTAGTGCTTCTTATTTAGTATCCCAAATTTTCAACTCGATGTGGCGCTTCTTGTGAAAATAAGTTGACAAATAAAAAAAGTGCCGGTAAGGTAGGAATCCGGTCACGTGACCCACTCGTCACATGGCCTTAATGATAGTTATTTTATTGTTTTAATGGTTAGAAATAGTATTGAAAACATAAAAACAATTAAATATTTTGAAAAGCCACACACGAGATGCAAAAGAAATTAAATAAGCAAAGTGTTGATGAGAATGTGCCCACTTATCGGGCAGATTTTTTCACTGTTAATATTAATTTTTACGAATAAAACAAAAACTACACATCCTATCAAAAAGTGATTCATAACAAACATGTTGAACTTTTTTATATGCACAATTTTTGTTCAATCATCATTTGTCGTATCTTGCCTAGTTTGACCGTAAAATTCAATTTTGGATTATTTTTTGTGCGATCAAAATTTGAATTTTGGCTTTTTCAATAAATTTAAAAAGTTGTGATGACAATATTGTAGGGCGTTCAAAAATCAACATTTTGCTTGTCTTTACCTTTTTTCGTATCGTGCGTTGTTTGGCTGAAAATGTTAATTTTCGTTTCTTCTTTTCGATTTTGAAAATGCTGTAACTCAGAAAATTTTCATTTTATCGAAAAATGTCAGTAGAATAAATTGTTTGAATTTTCGAGTACTATGAACAGCCGCGCATATATATATATATATATATATATATATATATATATATATATATATACCATTAAACCATTTCCCTTTCAGGGTAGGCGTGACACTACCCGATTTGGGTAGTGTTTCTAGGTTTTTCTTGTAGTTATAAATAACTACAAGTGTGGGCTCACCACACCCACGATGTGCCAACAGCACTCATGTCAGTATTCTTGAATGGTCACCCTTCCAAGTACTAACCGCGTCCAACGCTGCTTAACTTCAGTGATCTGACGAGAACTGGGTTTTTCAGCGTGGTATGGCCGTTGGTATATATATAATATGTATAATGGTATATATATAATATTCAAATTTTAAAAAAATGGTCTCAACAATTTTCAAAATGCGCTCACTTTTTGAATTTTTATCCAAAATTTCTGGCTAACGAACTTGACCTTCATTTTAGGACACTTGAAGAGTATACGAAAGCCCAATCCCATAGGTTAATTCTTTTGAAAGTTATTGTGCTAACAAACTAAAAATCTACAGACAGACTAACAGACAGACATTTTGTAAAAACCTGTTTTTTGGGTTCAGGGGGTCTCAAAACGTGGACATT
>CAKNYM010053991.1:396063-410885 GCA_932195095.1 Andricus curvator | reverse complement strand
GGGTCAAATTTTACACAAATGTAATACTTTCTCGGGATGAGAATGTAAAAAAATAAATAAATAAATTCTTATAAAAACATTGTTTCTTCATTTCCAAATGTAAGAATAAATGTTTAATCTCTCCCCTATTTTCCCCCTTTTTCGTGAAAAAATGACCCTATTTCCTCTTTGTTGAGCCTCTTTTGCGCTGTGATCTCTGTATATGTGAACGTCCGCCAAAAAAGAGTCCAGTTGTCAGAATCTAGTTATTGCCAGGAGCATATACTCTTTACGCCACTAGAGCCTTTTTAATATTGTAGAATCCTAATCTCATTTTTAATACTTTATTTCTCAAAAAAGTAATATAACTTTCGAATGGTCATTAGAAAATTAGAGACGACAGATTTTCAAATTTATGTCCAGAAAAAATCAGAACCGAAGAAGCAAGGAAAATACAAAACAGCTTTGAAGGAATTATGAAACTATTATTTAAACTGATAAAAGAAAGTAAAAGTACAGAGTTTGTCAACATGAGAAACAGCAAAGGTGAAATGCTATATGATATAGACGGGATAGTAGACGCTTTAAAAGACTCTTTTAAAGAATTATTAGGAGGTGAAGATATAGGGCAACAGAACTGTGACATAGAACATGATGCATTAGAAAACCCAATTGAAAAAGTCTGTGTCACTGAGGTTAGAGATATAATTAAGAACTTAAAAAACGGTAAGGCTGCTGGCGTAGACAGTATTAGCGCTGAAATGCTTAAATACGGTGGCGAGTACATACCTCACAGGTTGTGCGAATTGATAAATTTATGTATCGAGATGGGAGAAGTCCCAGACGTTTCGAGAAAAGCGATTATCGTACCAATATACAAAAGAAAGGGAGATAAAAGCAACTGCAGGAATTACAGAGGTATCAGCTTACTAAGTACAGTAAGTAAAATATACTCAAAAATACTCATTCGTGGGGTAATGAAAATTACAGAAGAAAAGATATGGGAAGTCCAAAGTGGATTTATGCCAGGAAGATCGTGTAAAGATCTGATATTTAGTTTAAGAAAGATCACAGAAAAAAGCTTAAGAGTAGGAAAGAAAGTTTTCTGTGCATTTGTTGACCTAGAAAAAGCATTTGACAAGGTAAATAGAAGTAAACTTTGGGAAGCCTTCAAAGAGTACGGAGTCAATGGATGGCTCCTACAAGCAATAAAATCAACATATACAGGTAGTAAAGCGAGTGTAAGAGTAAATGGGAAACTGAGTGACTGGTTCGATATTATCCAAGACGTGAAACAAGGATGCGCTATGTCCTCATGGCTATTTATTATATTTATGGATAAGTGTCTAAGAATGGCCCTCTTCGACGAAGAAGGTGTACATCTCGAAACAGTGAGGGTACGTGGGTTACCTTTCGCAGATGACAAGATTATTATGGCAGAATTAATCGAGGACTTGCAAAGAATGTTGAATAAACTTAATACAAGCATGAAGAACATGGGCCTTAAAATTAACGTAAATCAAAAAAAAACCATGGCGTTTGAAGGAAAAACTGAGAAAACAATGTGCAACATTGCCCTAAATGATGATAGATTAGAACAAGCTGACAAGTACGTATATCTGGGTAGCCTATTCACTAGCGACGGAAAAATATATGGGGAGTTAGATCGGCGCATAAATAAGGGTAAGCAGGTTATCGGTAGAGCAGGGTCCATGCTCAGAAATAAAAACATCAAAAAAGATAAAATGGCCATACATAATTCTATATTCGTACCGACTGTACTATACGGTAGCGAGACATGGACCTGTCAAGAGAAGGATAGGAGTAAAATTAACGCGATTGGCATGAAACCTCTTCGCACAATATGCGGAAAAACACTGATGGACAAAAAATCACTGAAAAACAGTGATGATTTGACAACACTGTTGTCAAAGAATGTGGTTCAAAAGAAACAATAGTTGACACATGGGAAAGAAATCAGTTAAGATGGTTCGGACATCTTGAAAGAATGAAAGAAGAACGACTAACGAAACAAGTGTATAAAGGTAAAGTAAATGGCAGAATGCCCAGAGGTAGACCGCCAAAAGAATGGTCAGAATCTGTGAATGAGACACTAATCCGAAGAGACATAAGAAGCCATAGAAACACGAGAGCTTGCACAAAAAAATGCATGGACGTGAAGGAAGCTAGAGTAGTATGCCAGGACAGAAAAGTGTGGCGACAAATTGTTTGTGAACAGAGTGACAATAGAGTGAATGACGCCTGAAACAAAGACCTTGGATACTAAATGGGCCCAAGTGTGGAACCACACATAACAATTTTGTGAAGCTCTTCATCTGGGGTGATCGCTAGAGAGATTGATCAGCAAGCTGGGTCGGAGCAGTGTGGCGGAATGAACGTATCATTTAAATAAATAACACGAGAATTCCAGATCAATCTAAAATATCTATACCTAACACCTATATACCTATCTACCTTATACCTATATACCCAACATACACACTACTATTTTCCAATCGAGCAAGTCACGCCTACCCCGAAAGGGAAATGGCTTAATGGTATAATGTCCAATCAATACTGCCGTTCTAGTGAAGAAAGTTGCTATCTACAGTTTGCCGTATGGTCTGACTTCCTGCATTCTTCATTACGACAGTAATCCTTGCAGCAAAATATAGCAACTTATTTCTTCACCAGGACGGCAGAATATTAACATCAAATCTGTTTATAAATAAGAAATTGCTACATCAAATTGAAAGTCTAGGTCCAGGCTTTAAAATTATATTACGTTTGCAATAAAACTAGAAATGCTGATAAACTATATTATTCTAGGACGTTTGAATCGGTTCTGTTCTTTGGCAAGTGGTGTGCCGTGCAAGATATTTATGTAACGATTCGTATGGCTTCGTGAAAGACGATATACTACGATATCATCAGCGAATAAAAATATTTGCCTTATCTATTGGTTATTCATTAGGGTGCCCATTAGGAATCAACACTTTTGAATTTTTGAAACGCTACCTCTCAATCTTCTCCTTTTGCAGGGAATTTTTTTGAGTGTACTTGCATTTTTTTAAAGTTGTGATATAAAATTAAATAATAATAGTTTTACATTTGTAAAAGTAACCTTAAAAGTACTGTCTGATTTAAATCAAACTTCTTTTCATCATTTTTACTGATCTCAGGAAAATATCTTTTATTCAAAGTACTAATATGTTAAATATGTACTGAATTTTAAGTATGAAGATAAAAATGGTTTTTAATGATTATTCAAATTCATGGACTTTAGTAACAAATTTAAGCAATGATTAATTATGTCATGAAGAATTATTTAATTTTAGATATCAATAGAATCATTATTACTCATTCAGATATTTACAAGGATTGAAAAAACATTATTTATAATAAACTCGTGAAATTGTATACTCTCTTAAACTGAACCAGTGAAATTGTCACTGTTTGAATCAGTATTTTGAATTATCACTGGTGAACCATTGATTTTCCCACTTTCACTGGATGAACCAGTAAGTGACTCAACTAAAATAACGTTACTGAATATACCAGTGACGTGAAATGATAGATTGAACCAGTGATATAGCGCTCCACGCGGGCAAGACATGAACCTCCAGTCATCTGGTACGCGCGCGTCGTTCAGAAGTAAATAATAAATTCGGGTTATTCAAGTATTATGTACACTCTAAAAACAGACTATTGACTGTCAAACGATTCTTTTCGCTATTAAAGGATTTTCCAGTCAAAATTGGTATGAGAGGAAATCCTTTCACAGTTAAAGGATTGTCGTTTCGAATGCTATCCTTTAACTGTGAAAGAATTTCCTTTGATCTTGAAGTGAAATCTATTGTCGGACAAAAGAAAGAATAATTTGAACGTTAAAAGAAAACTTATTGCTTGATATTACGTGCAACAAATGTACAAAAGCCGAACTTTGGTGTATGTAAATATAAAATCGACGCTTTATAAAAACATTTCATAAAGAACGCCTTACGAACTTTCGATTGTCAAAAGCAATACAAAAAATGTATACTTCGATTGTCAGAAACGTAAAAGTGAATGAAAAGTGAGGTTATGCGGATCAAAAATTGTTCTTTCA
Source organism: Andricus curvator (assembly GCA_932195095.1). Classification (NCBI taxonomy): domain Eukaryota; kingdom Metazoa; phylum Arthropoda; class Insecta; order Hymenoptera; family Cynipidae; genus Andricus; species Andricus curvator. Next base: position 406,798 of record CAKNYM010053991.1, on the reverse strand, counting down.
GTACACGTACCTTTCAAAGTTTTCGCGTCATAATCTGGGATTCCTAATTTTTTGAAGAAATCCATTTTCGACATCATTTCGCTCGTTTTTTCACTCACCATATCAATTAATAAATAAATCGTGCAGTGAAAAAATTCACTCATGTGCAGGCGAACTTTCTCCGCTAGCCAACAAATGAAATCCTTTAATAGTTAAAGGAATTATTTTCAAAGTGAAAAGAAATCGTTCATCAGTAAAACTACTTCCGTTTTGCATTTAATGGATAAGTCTTTGAACAGTGAAACGATTCTATTGATTGACAAAAGAAATCTGCTTAATTTCAAAGGACGCATTCTGAAAGGAACGTAATTTTACTGTTAATAGACTTTTTCTTAGAGTGTAATGCTTTCGATTTGACGCGGTGTAGGGTCGAATGCTTTAAAAAATGCAATACTCCTTATTAAGAGAAATTATACCTGATAAAATCTAGAAACATCTCGAAAAACCCTGGAATTTTCAAGGAATTTTTTCCAGGACTTGAGTAGGCACCCTTTTTTTGAGCAACTTTTTTAAGGTATCATCAGCATAAATTCATAGAAAGAGCTATCCACACGAAGAACACACACAAGTTCATTGAAGACGTCCAAACTTCACACCGATCAACTGAATGCGTTTGAAAGTGCCTAACCTATCGGACCTACCTGTTCTTTCATACTTTCAGGGCTCTGCTTCTATGTTTTCTCAGATATTAAAAAAAATCTTAAGAAAAGCTTAGCCGCTAAAATATACTGTGTGGCTTTTTCGATACCTAGGATAGAGCTTACGTGTTTAAGGTGCTAATTTCAATTTCAATTATCTCAAATTTGGAATAGTCAACTTCTTTCTAATTGCAAAGACCATTAGATAGCACTTTAGTCAATCTACGTTCCAAATTTGAAAAAAAAAATCATAAGAAAGTGACTTTATGCTGATAATACCTTAAATCTTTTTAAGGATTCACTACGACAATTTTTAGGTATAAAAAATCTTTTTTTTCAGTTTTATAATTTTTTGGTTTTCTGTTTTTGATTTTTATAACTTATACATTGTGGTGATTGCTAGAGAGATTGATGAGCAACCTGGGTCGGAGCAGTGTTGTAGAACGAACGTGTTATTTAAGTAAGTAACACGGGAATTCTAGATCAATCTAAAAATCTATACCCCCTTCCCCACATTACAGTGAAACTAGATGGGTAGGGTGAAAATGGATACCTCCAAGTTAGTATAGTATAATCAGTAATAGGCGACACAGTTAGTATGTTACTGATTAAAAAGAAACACATTTAGTAACGAATAACTACAGGGAAGGGTTACGCTCGTACATCACGGTGTGCCTGAACCAACTTTAAATGCAAGGCCATAGCACATTCAATTTTTTCGTTGGGTTCGATTAAGGGGCTTAGAAATAGTGTGCAAAAAAAATTTGAGTCAAATCCCCTGAGCCGTTTTTTAGAAAAATGTTTTTTAAGGCCATGTTACGAGTGGGTCACGTGACCGGATTCCTACCTTACCGACACTTTTTTTCAAAATCAACTTACGTTCACACGAAACGCGATATCGAGTTAAAAAGTTGGGATAATAAATAAGAAACAGTAAGAAACGCGGCTCTGGTCCTAAATTTTTATAATTATGAAAAAAGCAAAAAAAATTTGTTATAAAAAAATGTTTATAATAATAAAAATTTAGGACCAGAGCCGCGTTTCTTAGTGCTTCTTATTTGGTATCCCAAATTTTCAACTCGATGTGGCTATTCGTGTGAAAATAAGTTAACAAATAAAAAAAGTTCCGGTAAGGTAGGAATCTGGTCACGTGACCCACTCATCACATGGCCTTAATGCTCACGGTACTTGAAAATTGGAAAAAAATTTATTCTTATGACATTTTAATGTCCTAAAGTAAGGATTAAAATAAATAATAATAATAATAATAATAATAATAAATAATAAAATAAATAAAGGCGACGACCAGGCAATGGCCCCGGACAAACGCGAGAACATCGATTTAAATGGTCGGACCAACTCAGGAGAGACATCCTTACCTGTTGGCAAAGAAGCTCACCGGCGCGAAGAGGATTCATGAAGAGGTTGCATGACCGTTGGGTCAATATGCACCCGGAATATGCTCATCAAACGCCTCAGTATTTAAGAGATCAGGTATCCTTTTTGCGAAAACACGGATATGAAGCTCTTTATCAACAAGAAGAAGAGCAACATCCTCCATCGAACATTCCACCCGTTCCAGCAAGACCACCTTTGCAGATAGCCGATAATGCTAACATGAGAAGTAGGAGATCTATCCACCAAAAAGTCTTTCTCAGGATGGACAAATTAGCTGAAGCTAATACTGCTCTCCCCGATTTGCTCCCCGAAGATGTTAATCTCTGGAATCTGAACTGCGTTGTTTACGAGAAGGCGGTGTCCTTGCTTAGCGACAGTAGAAGTAACGAAACTTCAGTACGTCTGAGTAAGACTCGCGAGCGTATTGCACAGCTTCAATTCAAAATTGAAACGGCGAGACGGCATGCATCAAATATTCAGTGCGTGATTAGCTACATAACATTGAAAAAAAAAATTCACTCCAAAAGTTAGGGCACTTGCTCGAAACTTGAGGAAAGCAAATCACACGCTGAACAAGTGTAAACTGTTGACCATCAAGCAGCACTGGACGCAAAAAATAAGATCTCTTTCAACAGCGAAACAGCGCCTTGAACGGCGAGTAAAGTGGATTCAGGAAAATTCCACCTTTTCTACTCATCCTTCCCGTCTGTTCAATAAAACGTCATGTGCCGTTAAAAATCCGCCTAGTCGAGAAGAGATTCAAGTCTTCTGGGAACAAGTATATGGAGATACTTATCAGCTAAATGAAGAGGCTTCAGATATATCACTCTTTCGTAACTTTTGCCAAAGGCAAAGGTTACAAGGTCCAGAGGAAGAGTGTCCACTAATTACTGCTGAAGAAGTGAAGAAAGTTATCGCTAGAACTAAGAACTTTTCAGCGCCAGGGCCAGATAAAATCAACAACTTTTGGTGGAAGAAGTTTACTTCTACGCACCAACATCTAGCTCGTATATTTACAACTTTCTTAAACGGAGAACAACCCGTCCCGCAGTGGCTAGTGGAAGGACGCACGGTATTGATTCCTAAGAGCGGAGATTTGTCAAGTCCAAAGAACTACAGGCCCATAGCTTGTTTAAACACCAGCTACAAGCTATTCACTGGCATCCTCAAAGAGAGGATATTAACAACTATCGAGCCGGTATGGAGTGCAATAGTTGAACAACGTGGATGCAAGAGAGGTCTGGCAGGTTGCAGGGAGAACCTGTTAATAGACAGATGTATCACCCAGGACTCGATCAGGTATCGACGCAATCTGTCCATGGCTTGGATTGACTACCGTAAGGCATTCGATAACACGAACCATGAGCTACTTATTAAGCTCATTGAATGCATGGAGGTGCATCCAAAAATAGTGAGATGCATAAAAGAGCTTATGCTCTTGTGGCGGACAAGATTTGTCATAACATCTGACAAAAGACAAGTGACTACAAGCTATATCACATATAAGAGGGGAGTCTTCCAAGGAGACTCTCTAAGTCCGATACTTTTCTGCATCTCCCTCTTGCCTCTTTCTATTGTGCTCCGAGGCAAAAGCTCTGGATACCTATGTGGCCCGCCGAACAAAAGAGAATATAAGGTCAACCACCTTTTATACATGGACGACCTTAAACTCTTTGCCTCCTCGAAAGAGGACCTTAACATCCTTGTGGAGGCGGTAAATAGGTACTCTAAAGCGATTGGCATGAGCTTCGGACTGGACAAGTGTGCCTGCGTCCACCTACACCAAGGAAGACTAGAAACTACATCATCGGGTCACGATCAGGATGTTCATGTCATCGGCGGAAATACCATTCAACATCTTGGTATTGGAGAAACATATACATATCTTGGAATACCGCAAGCGGAAACCCATGATGTGCTTGCGTTAAAAACGGCCCTTGGAAAAAGGTATCGCCAAATTCTCAGAAAAATTTGGGCTTCCGAATTATCTGGAAAGAATAAGATCCAGGCGACCAATATGCTGGCCGTTCCTATACTGCTCTACACGTTTGGTGCAGTAAAATGGAACGTCGATGAGTTGAAGCAACTTGACCGAAGCACACGCAAGATGATGACAATTCATCGAAGTCATCATCCTAGATCTTCCGTACCTCGAATATACCTCCCTCGAGATAAAGGGGGTAGAGGCTTGCTGAGCTTAGAGTGTCTTCATCACAGAACGGTTCTGGCTACAGCCTGCTCAGTTCTAAACAGCACAGATTTTCTTATGCGACTAGTACATCAACATGAAGTCGTCAATGCTGCGGCGTTTCTATATCGTGCCGCAGATAGGGCCGCAGAGGAGCTTGGCCTCCCATTTGATTCCAGCGATACTACGCATGGCCTAGCATCACTAACACCTTTGGTGCTCAAAAGTCGTGTACAGGAAGCAGAACATACGCTTCTACTAAGAGAACATGCTGACAAGCCCCTTCATGGTAAATTCTACGGCATTATACGTAGAGAAGAGCTCTCGATGGGTCTGTCCAACATGTTTCTCAAGTCTGCTGGATTAAAATCGGAGACTGAGGGATTTCTTTTTGCCTGTCAAGATGGCGTTATAGACACCTTAGTTTACCGCGAGCGCATAATGAATATACCTGTAGGCGATACCAACTGCCGAGCGTGCAAGCAAGAGCCAGAAACACTTGGACATGTTCTCAGTGGATGCTCAAAATATGCACGATACGGGTACATAGAGAGACACAATGCAGCTCTAAAAGTGTTATATTACCATCTGAGGCACTTCTATGGTGTTGATCTATTGCCCGTCTTGCCATACGCCCAGGGGGAACTCGAGTCCATTGTGGAGAATGCTCAGTGTAAGATCTACTGGAATTTCTCATTCTCGACCACTCAACGTATCAGTGCTACGAAGCCTGATATTGTCCTCCAAGATCTGAAGAACAAGATCATTTTCGTGATTGAATTCTCGGCACCAGCCGATGGTAATATCACGGCAAAGGAGGAAGAAAAACGGGCGAAATATCAAGCACTTCTTTTCGAGCTGAGCAGGCTCTACCAAGGCTTCAAAGTCCATCTTGTAGTTCTCATAATCGGCTGTCTTGGCGGTATGAAAGCTTCATTTATTAGCCAACTCAACAAGATTCCGGCTTGCCAGCGTCAGGCTCATTCCATCGCGAACCGGATGCAAAAGGCTGTTCTTCTGGGATCACTTCATCTGGTCCGTCAACACTGTTCCTCATAACATTCTACAAAGATTGGTAGCTCTAAAAAAGTATCCAGAGGTGAAACTTCATCTCCAACTGTCCCGTCTGCCGCGTAAGATCATCCGCGGCTAGAGACCTGACTCCAAGGAACAGTGTTGCCCGATGTTTTCTCGCGTAAATTTCCCGCTCTTGCTTACCTTCTAGGACAGAAGGAGCAGAAGCGGATGACGTACACGTTCCAGTTGCGTCGGGATTGGTTGCTTTTAAAGAACCATGATCGTAGCTTCCGGAGCCTACAACTTCTCACATAAAAAAAAAAAAAAAAATTAATAATTAACATCTTTTATTTAATTTAAAATTTGTGAAGTATTGAATATTGATAATTAATTTTGACCTCTTCCACCTCTTCCCGCGGTAAAGAATTTAATATAATGAATTTTTTAATTATTTAAATTATTTATAAGGGGAAAAAAAAAGTTGTTGGTTCCATGCCTAGAGGTAGGATGGGAATTGGCAGATGGGAACATATAAGGTAAGGTAGGAATCCGGTCACGTGACCCACTCGTAACATGGCCTTAAGGGTGAAAAATATAATTTTTTTAAAAATGTAATAAATTGATTTTTTTCTGAAAAACATTATAAAATTTAAAAAAGAATCTTAAGACATTAAAATTTCAACTTTTCAAAATAAATCTAAATAAAAATATAATAAATTCCTAAAATATAATGAAGTCTTTGAAGTACGTCTTAAAATACTCCTATCATCATACATGCCTGTGTTAACGCAACAACAACATACAACAACACGTGAATGTAAACATTGATGGAGTCTCCTACCTAATGTAAACATATCTAGAACAAGGATCACATTTTTTTTTGCACACCGAAGTATTACGAAAATTTAAAAGATCATATTATAAACGGTATACCCCTAAAAGAAAAAGAACGCTTGGTGTGTCATTTGATTAAAGTGATTTCAAATGAATAAGCGACAAACATTGAAGAAAATAAATCAGATAGAAATACTGTAATCGCTTTATCTCAGAAGCATGGAAATCCTTTAAAAATTTCTTTGACTGAACAGCAATCAGAAAGCAAAAACGGAAGCATGTTTCTACTGAAGATGTTTTAAAATTTTGAACAAGTTATGGGCTTTCAACGAATAAAGTATATGGTATTACAGCAGCTCTTCGCTTCGCTACGAATGACAGAAAATTATTTCAACCAGATCTAAAACAAAAATTATAAACTTTGAAAAATTCTCTTGATTTGTAATTCAGTATGAAAGAGTGTAATGTGATTAACACTAAAAATAACGATACTGCAGAAACTTTAGTGTTTTGTAATTATGTAAAAGGATTATTTCAGTTTGTTGAAGAAAAAAGGGAGGTTGATGAAATACATTTGAAATTCGGAATAGATAGTGGCGGAGATTTTTTGAAAGTTTGCCTATCGATGCAGTCATTGGATGAATCAGAACTTGCAAATGTATAAGGTCGACAGAAGTATACCGAAGGCGTTGTCGCAAAAAAGTTTAAGGATTCTGGCGTCAAGAAATTACTACTGCTTGGGATAGTGGCATATATATACACAAGAGAAATATGAAAACGTTTTATTGATGTGGTCACTCTTAAAATTGAAGGGTTTAAAAGGGACAATAGCAACTGATTTAAAACTTGCCAACATATTAATGGGCATCATGTCACACGCAAGCACTTTTCCTTGCACAACGTGTACTGCATCAAAAGATTAATTAAACTTGTGTGGGGAATACAGAACTGTTGGAAGTTGTAAGGAAGATTTTTTTGCGTGGCAAGACAGTGGAATTAAAACATCATCTGCGAAGAATTATATAAAAGTTGTACAAATACTCCTATAATTTTCTCAGAAAACGCTAACACAGAAATATTAGAAATAATTCCACCACCAGAACTACATCTGATGCTCGGGGTTGTGAACAAAATGTATAAACACATGCTGACGGAATTCGAAGATGAGAGTCTCCAATGGGCTAGGATGTGTAATGTTACTCGCGAGTTTGTGCATGGGAGTCCAGGATTCGCAGGTAATTCTTGTAAAATGCTGTTAGAAAAAATCGACTTATTGCATGGAATATGTAGCATTGGTTGTTTAAAATATGTAAGGTGCTTTAAGGCTTTGCAATCCGTCGTTGATTCTTGTTTTTTTTTCAACATTAATCCCAAAATTTGTGAAATTTGTGAATTTATTTTCATTAATAATTTTTTTCATTGCCACCTACAGAAGGTCAAGTTATCACTGTAAAAACTAGTGATGTTAATTTTAAAGATCTATGAATCTTAGAAAAAGGCGTATTTCTTAACTTAAGATGCTTTCAGTGGTTGAATCACTATGCTTAACAATATAATTAAACGTAATTATTATTCTAAGATTCAAATAGATATAATATATTTGCCATTTTCTTATTGTATCTTTAAAGCCAGTGGATGACACGCGAAATTTGTTTTTGCGCCTGATACATTTATAAATTTTGATTATTCTTGCCTACTGGAATTTGTAGTCTACAATTCTACATTATCACCAATATATCCTGAATGATAAAAGTAAAAAATTTAGTTCGAAAAACTACATAATTCCACTAAAGCTGGCCAAAAATATCTTCAATTGACGTTTTTCTTCGTTTTAAACACAACTAAAATCAATGGAACTAAAATTAAAAATCTGATAAAATCACACGTTCTTCGACACCTTTCAAAATAAGATCAAAAAACTATAAAAAGCTTTATTATTCACTAAGTTATGAATGACCAAAAACGTGTTCTTATGTTGTGTTTTTTTTTGTTATAAAAATGAATAATTTAATTTAATGATTTTAATTCAGGTTTTTTCTCTTTTTTCTGTTGTTGACCTCTCTGCCAACGTTTTTTAATGAAGGTGTGTACTATGCAATAGTATGATTATTTTTATATATACTGAAGTCTCCTTTATTTCAAGCACCCCCCCCCCCCCTATCTGTCTTTATCCCTACGTTGCTGGTGTTTTTCATGCAAGAGTCGCAAACATCTCTCGCCCCTTGAGCTGAGAAACTGCGTGGGCCAGCAGTTCTAGGAGTGTCGGGTGTATTTGTCTGTATATTATTATTGATAGTATTTATTGATTTAAAATCGACCCGCGCTTTTTCGGTACATGCGTAGTTGAAAAAGTTGCTTGCAGGGGACGTATTCATGCAAGGCCAGACAAGCCAATGACGTCGGTTGATAAAAAGAACCTGCCCACTCGCGGTAGAGGTGGGGGCCCCTCCAGCCTTGAAAATAAAGAATCCTTACGTTTCAAGGACGCGGAAATACGGGAGACTTCACTGTATTTTAATTAATTCAAATAGTGAAATAAGTACATATATACCATTAAGCCATTTCCCTTTCGGCGAGCCTCAAGGGGTAAGCGTGACACTACCCGATTCGGGTAGTGTTTCTAGGTGGATAGTTACTTGTAGTAAATAACTACAAGTGTGGGCTCACCACACCCACGACCGCCAACAGCAACGCAGTAGTATCAGACGGTCACCCATCCAAGTACTAACCGCGCCCAACACTGCTTAATTAAAAAACGTTGACAGAGAAGTGAAATCATTCATTTTTCATTTCTCTAAAAAAGCATGTGTAGACATTTTTGATCATAACTCAGTGAAAAATGAAGCTTTTTTAATAGTTTTTTTGTTTCATTTTAAAGGTTATATCGGCGAAGAATTTGTGATTCTATCAAATTTTTAATATTTGTTTCATCAATTTTAAGGGTGTTAAAAAGAAGAAAAACGTAATTTTAAGACATTTTTGGCCAGTTTCAGTAGAATTATGCAGTTTTTCGTACTAAATTTTTTATTATTATTATTCAGGATACATTGGAAATAATCATAATAATTTATAAATGTATCAGGCGCAAAATAAACTCAGCGCTCATTGCTGTTTAAAACTTCAATACGCTTGCGATAGCTGAATTATATTTTTATCCGGCTAAAATTTTCAGAATAAATTGCCACTCTTAAGAGCTTACTTCAAAAGGTACAGGAGGATATTGATTTGGTGGTGCAGTGGGCCTTGAAAAACGGTCTCACTCTCAACCCTGCTAAAACTAAGGCTATAATCATAGGACCTTCTTTCTCTCCTTCACTTGCAACAATTGCAACCTTACCTCCTCTCTTGATCGATGGGCGTCTCATCCCCTTTTTGGATTCTGTGAAAGATTTAGGCTATATTCTGAATCGCTCTCTTACTTGAAATAAATAAGTTGCGGATATTTCAAGGAAAACCTTTAGAGTCCTCCAACAGCTTAACAGGAATAAAGAATTACTTCCTACTTCCACGCGTATCCTCCTAGTTAAAAGCCTGATCCTTCCCTTCCTTGACTACGGCTGTGTGGTGCACGGAGAAAAATGGAAGGTCATTTTAGCCATGCAGATGTGCAGACAGACTATATTGCAGGGTCAACTATAGGACAGCCCTTGCAGATGGCTAAAGCGACTATCTCTAGAAGGTTAAAACAAGAGGTTCAAATCGATCATCTCACAGTGTCGACTTGGTCATCTAGGACGGTCGACTCAAGCGTCATAGAAAGTCGAACCGATCATGAGAGATGGCGGAACTGATCATTATAAAGGGTCGAATCGCTCATCATAGAAGGTCGATTTGGTTATATCAGATAGTCGACTTGATCTCCTCGCACAGTCGACCTGGCCATCTTCAGGGGTTGATTTGATTATCCTACATTATCTATATTTGTTGTCCTTCTCCTACTTATTCCAGTCTCTCTCTTATAAGAGACTGGAAATTATAAAATTAAGTGGAACCTATAGAACCTGAAAATTTATATGAAATACATGAATTCTGAAAGCATTTTTGGGGAGATTACGATATCCGTGGCGACAAAGTTTTAATGTGGATTCCTATAGGATTTTTGGCGAGAAACACGAATCTGAAATTTTTAAATCGATATCTCGAATAATTTTCGAGATAACGATTTTCTTATGTTAAAATTACTGACTTTTGTTTTGGATTAACTAAATTTATGAATATTGATTTCGGCGGGATTTTTGGCGAGAAATACGAATCTGAAACTTTTGAATCGATATCTCGAATAGTTTTCGAGATATCGATTTTTTTATGTTAAAATTATTGACTTCCTGTTTTGATTAACCTAATTTCTGAATATCAATTTTGATGAGATTTTTTGCGAGAAACACGGATCTGAAATTGTTAAGTCAATATCTCGAATAGTTTTCGATATATCGATTTTTTATGTTAACATTATTGACTTTTATTTTTGATCAATATAATTTCTAAATACCGATTTCTATGGGATTTCTTGCGAAAAACACGGATCTGGAATTTACAAATCGATATCTGGAATAGTTTTCGAGATATCGATTTTTTCTGTTAAATTGAATAATCGAATAATACAGGTCTCACCCCTATCCCT
>CAKNYM010053991.1:374269-386846 GCA_932195095.1 Andricus curvator | reverse complement strand
TGGTGCTCATTTCACGACCACTTTACTTCCCGTTAGCAAATGTATTTGCTTCGTCATAGAGGAAGCATTAGTTATTTTTTTTTAATAATAGACAAACCAAAGTCTTCATTTTGCTCAATTTAAAAATAGAAATTTACAAAAAATACAAAATTACAAAATAATACAAAATTTTTTATAATTTAAAGACAAATCAAATTTTGTATTCGAAATGATAATTTTTCGAGCTGGAAAAGGGAAGGGAAAAGTTCTGTCGCGCCATATCCCTTTTCCAGCTTTGTGATTTCTTTACAAAAATTGTCAGAATTACTCTATTTGAAAATTTATATTCAAAAAGTCTTTTCTATTCATGCGTCAACTTTGAATTATGTCTATGAAAAAAGTTTTTCTGTTTGAAACAGATGATTCAAATATTATAAATTCACTGTTAAAAATGTTTGCAATTTCAATATACATTTAATATACATTTGTATATCAAATCTAAAATCTAGGTATACGAAATCGCCATTAAGAGACTATTTTATTAAATTTCATATACCGCATATTGATCATTTATCAGAAAAGTCAGACATTTGCACTTTACACAAATTAAAAACAATTTTGGCAGCAATTTTCAATTATAAATAATGAAACATAATATCTTCTCCTAGATAAATATAGATTACACTGGTTTTTAAGAGAAAAGTTCAATTAAACAAATAATTAAGAAACCTAACCTCCAAGCACCTGTACTCACGTTAAAATTCTAACATTCACAGCGAATTTTAGAAAAAATTCCACCCGTACGTTGCACTTTAATTGTAAGTAGGAATTAAGTCGACGAATTCAAGGTTATTCCTTTATTTTTTATTATTTGACAGGATCTGAAGGAATCAAAGAACTTTTTGTTTTCACGCACTCTGTTTTACCGACTTTAATATACATGTATATTAATTTTACAACATGATGGTATATTAAAATTAATGTACGGTATGTGCAAATGACTTTACTCACATGTCTATTAAATTTCGATCAGATTTTTTTAATTACCATACCTTCCCTACTCTTTAATAAAATGAATTAATATTATATCTCAATCGATTCTTCTCGAATCAAGGAATCTTTTATAAATTTATATATATATATATATATATATATATATTCTTGCACCAACTTTGAATTATGTTGAAGAAAAAAGTGTTACTATAAAAACCCGTATTTTTAAATATTATGCATTACCATAGCTTCCTTACTCTTCAACAAAATTTATCAATATTATAGGTAATATAATAATAATATAATGGCAACGGCCATACCACGCTGGAAACACCAGTTCCCGTTAGATCACTGAAGTTAAGCAGTGTTGGGCGCGGTTAGTACTTGGATGGGTGACCGTCTGATACTACTGCGTTGCTGTTGGCGGTGGTGGGTGTGGTGAGCCCACACTTGTAGTTATTTACTACAAGAAACTATCCACCTAGAAACACTACCCGAATCGGGTAGTGTCACGCTTACCCCTTGAGGCTCGCCGAAAGGGAAATTGGCTTAATGGTATATAGGTCAATCGATTCGACTCGAATCAACACCTATTTTCTGTTCTTGCATCAACTCTGAATTATGTTAATGAAAAAAGTTTTACTATAAAAAACCGATTTTCAAAATATATAAATTACCATAACTTCCCTACTCTTTAATAAAATGTATTAATATTATAGGTCAATCGATTCGTCTCGAACCAATGAATCTTTTATATCCTTGCATCAACTTTGAATTATGCTACTGAAAAAAAGTATTACTAAAAAAAACCGAGTTTCAAAATATTATTGAGTGCTAAAAAAAAATTCAATGAATATTTTTAGAAATCCCTTGGTCAGTTTCAAGATATTAGTGAGGAAAACAAGCCCTCCAAATTTCATCAATTTATGTGCAACCGTTGTCTAGTTATCGTGTTCACAAAAAAGTGTGACATCCACGCATCTACACACTGACTTCCGGACAATTCCTTAGAACATTGTATTAGACATTTTTACATTGAGGAAGGTTTAATTGAATGAATTAAAAAATTTTGGAAAATGTTACCATTACAAAGCTTCTTCTATGAGGAAGCAAAAATAAATAAAACTGGAAAAAAGCACCCTTTTAAAGAGCTTTTTAAACTAAACATTTGTTCAGGTTTTTCAAGCACTCCTAATTTTCAATATTCCTACTTTCAAATTTATCTGAAGATATACGGTTTAAGTCGTTCTAAAATAATGATTCAAGTATTAAAAGACGTTCATTTCTAATTCTGCAACTTTACACGATTTTAATTTGTAACTAAATAATTTGAAATGTTTCAATCTAAAATTATCGAACACTTTCAATTCAAAAATTATTGCATATTTAAATAGCTTTAAATGTCAAATTATTCAATATAGTCTACTTTGTCATGTTTGACCTACAAGTATTCAGTTTTAAAGGTTATAAATTACAATTGTGAAAAATAAGTGAAATATTTTAATTAATTTATAGTTTGAACCAAAAACATTTGTATACTTCAATCTAAATGCAGCTGAAAACATTTAATTTAAAATGCGTTGAATTCAAGATATATTTCGAAAAGAAAACTGAAAGCAGAGGATCGACTCTCAAAAGAAGCGACTAAAGTAAGAAAGTATTTCACATATTTAACCTTTAAATTTAAACTTTTGACTTTTTCGCGTTGTAGCAATTTCGAATCTCAGAATTTATTATTTTTAACCTAACTTATAACGACAATTGTGAAAATTCAAACAATAAGCCTGCATTCTGAAAATGAGGAAATTTTAATGTTAAAATTTAAATTATCAAATTGAAGCCTTAAAAATTAAAAAATTTTCAATGATTGTTTTGAAATTGTATTAGAATCGTAAAAGAGTATAATTAGTTCGGAATCGAAAGACATACAGCAAAGATATATAATATATTTGCATACAGCTCAGTTATCTGCGCAAAAAGAAATGTGTCAACAATTTCTTGTTTGCAGAGTTTTTAAATTTTCGGAAGTTTACATTTTTTTACATACCTATAGGTATGACCTCTATAGAGATAAAAAAAGATACCCAATTTTCTCTCATTTTAATAACTTATTTTCTGAGAGATAATTCCTATTAAATTCACCCCCGCTTACAAGTCACCGAAATGCACTAGGGAAAAAATCGCCAAGACCCAGGAATACAAATCAGATATACAGCGAATTAAAAATTTTTTAATTTTGATATTAAATGGGATTATCTTTGTAACTTGTGATTTCAAAAATTTGCATATAATCATTTAAAAAAAATAAATACTGTAGGAAAAAATCGAAAAGATCCAGGTCTCAAAATTATAATTACAGCAAATTTTGTGTACTTCTAGGGACGACTGAAATATCCCGCAAATAAAATTCCCGACTCTGTAAAACTCCCGAATAATAAAATTCCTGAACAGTTTATAATAATACCGAATTTTAAAATTCCCTACATACAATTGCCGAATTCTAAAATATCCGAACTAGAATTTCCATAATTATAAAATTCCCGAATTTTCACAATTAAAAAATTGTTTCTTAATAAATATTATTTATTAAAAAGGCAATAATAAAATATTTTTATCAAATAAATTTTTGTTTAATATTTAAAGTTTTAAAAAATTGTTTGAATTTAAAATAAAAATAACCCTATAACAATTGTATAAAAAAATTAATGTAAAAACACGCGTGTGCTTCAAACGGAAAAAAAATTTCTCCCTAAATTTTCTTCGAACCAAACATGATCCAGACCAACTTTGCAGAATTCAAATCAGCACTAATTTATTTCGAAGTTTGTTTTTAATTTTGTTTAAATCAATAATTCGATTTTTGAGAACATTTTTTGTAATTTAAAAAATTTTTTTGTAATTTTTTTTCTTCCAGAGATATATTTTTTTCAATTATTGTTATTTTAAAGTCAAACAATATTTTTTTTAAACTTTAAACATTAAAAAAGATTTTTCTTTGGTATAAATATTTGATTATTTTAATTAAAAGAATCATTTATCAAAGAAATTTTTTTTCAGCACTGGTTCATGATTTATCTCAAAATTTCTTTTTAGTTTTTTTTAAATAAAAAATTAGGTTTTCGAGAAAAGTTTATTTATAATTTTTTAGAAAGGCTTTGTACAAAAAACCTATCTCAAGCTTCAGACCGTCAAAAATTCTATATATTAAATGCAATCAATTTTCGGTTCAGTCTAGTAATAAAAATTAAACTCCAAAGTACAAAAAATTATAATTTAAAATATCATATCTATCATTCATAGAAGAAGCATGAACGTATCAGAAATTATAATAATATTCAACAATCAAATATAAACATAATTATCTCTTATTACCTCTATTATATATTTTACTATATTATTGTATTACTCTCACAATTCAGTTTATTTAGCACCATCATATCAGTGCTTCTATCATTATTCATTTTTTATTAATTTTTCATTAATTTTTCCAGAAACGTATTTTGGGTGTGCCTAGACATTGTCCCATTTATTATTATATTCGGAAGTGCGGTGTTTTGTTTATGAAGCGATACATGTCGAACTTTTCTAACCTTAAAAAATCTTTCAACTGCTTTACCGTCATATTTTACGAAGAATGAGAAAACCAGCTCTCGATTTCGTAGTACGGTGAGGGCAGCACCTCGATATGGCAGAAAATGTGATGTCCTATATATATCGTTCCCCCACTCTGACACCCCGTACCGCATCTACGTTTATAATATCTTTGCCATCATTCTGACATGTGATTGACAAAAATTGGAGATTATCCTTCGAAACATCTCACTCTCACGCACTTGAACGACATTATTCATTACTGTCTTTTTTTAGGTTTCATATTTTAAGCAAAATTGTATTTTTTAGCGAAATTTTGTTACGAATGGCTGCTGCTTTTCGACAGTTTTAAATAAAGAAATATCTCTGTTAGAAATCGTAATTTGAATTTTTACCAGCTCTCTGCTAGATACTTCGTTAGTCAATGGAGCAACTGCAGACCATTATTCTGACTGTTTGAGTCGTTCGCAGGATGTGACGTTTCATGCGCACAGAGTTTTTGAATAGGGATTTTTATACTTTTTCCTCAATATTTTTCTTTCTCAAAAATAAAGTGTTCAAAAAAGAAAATTTGAATGCACTACATTTTTTAGAATTGTATGCAGTAGTTATAAAATATATTATCTAAAGTTCATGCAACAACCCAATTTTGTTTCGGTTCACCCTGTTTTCAAGAAACTGAATCTAACAAATAAAGGTTAACGACGAATTTCGGACTTCTGGCTTCCCAAAAACTTCTATTGCACGAGAAAATATTTTTTCTTTATACCTCGGTCGAAAGTACGCAACTTTTGCACCTATTTTAGGGCAGAAAGTTAAAGATTTGTGCATCGGTAATGCCGCACATACGCCCTCTGTAACAGCGGGAGCAAAAATTTTTTTGATTTGCTCCGATACGTGAAGCTGCTCTTATTACCCCGACTGCCATCAATCATTTGTTATACTGAGATATCGTTTGAAAGTGACGTGTCTAAAATCAACTTTATTTAATTAAAATAAAGGTTAATAAAATGATTTCAAGTGACGAATCTGCTGATGAGGAGGAGATGTTGAGAAATTTTGATGAAGAAGCGATGCTAATAATAAATTCAGATACATTGCCTAAAAAGTCAGCTGAGCGGTATAATTGAACCGCTGGCGATCAAAAGGGGATACGCCCGAAACGCCGTCGTTTTAGTTGGCCCCTTGGTCATATTTTTTTTCAGGTCAAATTTTAATTTTTTAATAACATATTCCAATAGGAAATTTTATTGCGCGTATTTTTAGTCCCATAAATAAATGTGATAACTTTATTAGTTTTCGAAATAATCAAGAAAATGTTACTTTTTTCTGCAATCGCAAAATACGAATTTTTTGTGTTCAACTCGCCACAAGTTCTACAATAATAGGAATTTTGTAATAAAAATTTCAGAAAATATGCGCCATCATATAACGAAACTAACGTTATTTATAGAATTTCAATTAATTGTCACTAAAAATTTATAACGATTTTTATTATTCTCATTGCGTAAATTAGATATTGAAAGTTTCAAACGCTTCGGGAGTCGAACGAATTTTCAGAAAATTAAAATTAACGGTCACCTAAACATTTGTTAGGATTTAAGGAAGTTTTTTGGAAAATATCAGGCAATTATGTTTTATAGTTTTAAAGTCACAATTGATTTAAGATCTCTGCGCTGTCCCGTACGCGTGCTAGCTCGTCCTGCAATATCAACATCTGTATAACAGCGGACGATTGGAAGGTCAAGCCGGACACCAAAACAAAAAACCATATGTTTATTTTGATTTTTTCCTAAGGAACATAATGCACAGAAACATTATTGTAGAATAGTGTTAGCATATAATATTCTGTTTAGGATAGTTTAAGTTTACTTAAAATAAAAAGAACCTAAATATGGGTCGAGGCAGAAAAAGAAATAGGTGTGAAGAAAAATTGGTTGAAGAATAAGAAAAAATGTTCCCGAAATAAGTTACTACTTAAAAGTATTAGAGAAAATTAAAAATTAACTTTTCTGATAATTTTAATATCCTATTATTATTTTTTATTTGATTTGTTAATAGTTTTTTCTAAAAAATCTTGTATTTTAAAATTAGTTCAAATAGTCTAATATAATCTTTTACATTGAATTCTACTATTGAAAATGTAAAAAGTTTTAAATATCAAATTATTACGAAATTAATGGAGGGCATTCAATGAATAGACGTTTCTTTTAATCAAAAAGTTTACAAAACTTATGTTATATTGTAGGGAAAGGAATATATTACTAAGTCTAAAACTATAAAGGACGGTGTAAAAGAAAAAGAAATCCCAGAGAGAATTTTCAAAAAAATGTTTAAAAAAGTTTCAAGGGCAAAATCCGCAAACCAAAAAAGTTTTAAATTAGTAAAGCTTTTGATTTACATTTTTCCCCCGACGGAAAAGTAGACGTTTATGATAATTATAAATTGGAGAAGGCAACTACTTTTTCCTTTATTACTAATCTTAAACTAAAAGATCTTCTAAAAAGTTGTCCACCTCGAATTGGTCTAAAAGCGGCTAAAATAACAGATTTGAAAAGTCTCTTTAATTATTTAAGTGCCCCTGGAAAAGAATTCTTTGAAAATTATTTTTCGCAATTTACTCAAAATAATTCTTCCGAAGACAACACTGAATAGAGTGACGAAAATGATTAAATTAGTTATAAAGAAATCGTACAAGTTATTATATAACCATTATATAAGTTTTAATTTTTATAATTTGTTATTAAAAAATAATAAACAAATTTAAATGATAATGTCTTCATTATTATTTTGGTGGCCGGCTTGACCTCCCAATCGCCCGCTGTTATACAGACGTTGATATTGCAGGACGAGCTAGCACGCGTACGGGACGGCGCTGAGATCTTAAATCAATTGTGGCTTTAAAACTATAAAACATAATGGCCTGATATTTTCCTAAAAACTTCCTTGAATCCTAACAAAAGTTCAGGTGACCGTTAATTTTAATTTTCTGAAAATTCGTTCGACTCCCGAAGCGTTTGAATCTTTCAATATCTAATTTAAGCCATGAGAAGAATAAAAATCGTTGTAAATTTTTAGTGACAATTTATTGGAATTCTATAAATACCGTTAGTTTTGTTATATGATGGTGCATATTTTCTGAAATTTTTATTACAAAATTCCTATTATTGTAGAACTTATGGCGAGTTGAACACAAAAAATTCGTATTTTGCGATTGCAGAAAAAAGTAACATTTTCTTGATTATTTCGAAAACTAATAAAGTTATCACATTTATTTATAGGACTAAAAATATGCGCAATAAAATTTCCTATTGGGATATGTTATTAAAAAGTTAAAATTTGACCTGAAAAAAATATGACCCAGGGGCCAACTAAAACGACGGCGTTTCGAGCGTATCCCCTTTTGATCGCCAGCGGTTCAATTTAGTATACGAAAATTATAAAAATTGGCAAGGAATTAATCGAGGCGCTTTATCAAATTCAGAAGAAACTAATTTTATGTATGTTGAATTTAAAAAATATTTATAATTGTTTAATGTAAACAATTTTTATGTTTATTGCATTTAAAAAAAATTTGTTTGTTTAATGTAATTTGTTTTTTTTTTTATTTGATGCCTGCCCCCCGACCAGCAGCACTCGCTTCGCTCGTGCCGCAAATGTTGGGGGCAGGCATCATTTTTTTCTATACAATACATTTTAATTTAATATTTTTCCTTCGTACTTTCGACCGGCTATAAAGAAAAATAGTATACACTACACGGGCAGAAGTTTGAGAGCCCTGAACTGCGCGCCGTGATGCCCTCGGCTTCGCCTCGGGCATCATGGCGCGCAGTGCAGGAATCTCAAACTTTCTGCCCTAATAGTGTAATATACTATTTATGAATACTCAGAAATTACAAAACATTTAGTCGTGCTCCTGGTTTACATTTGCAGAGTAGGATTAACTCTTGATTTTATGATGTTTCCAAAGAACCCCGCACACAATGCATCAATGAAATGATAGATCTTGAGGTCCTGATTAAAAGTTCTTATGACCACAACCACCCAAAATGAATTGCTGAGGAGCTAGAGGTCGTCCAAAGTCAAAAATATTCCAAAATTGAATACATTATTTGTGAATATATCAAACGGTATCAAAGTTAACTAATTTAACTCTCTCTCTCTCCCTCCCCTCTCTCATTTTTATTTCATTTTGGATGGTTGTGGCCATAGGAACTTTTAATCGGGACCTCAAGATCTATCATTTCCCGCAGTTTCGTCCAATTTCATCGAATGTTTTTTCCCATGTATTGTGTGCGGGGTTCTTTTTAGGAACAATTTTCTAGATTTGGCAAAGAGTGGAACTCAATATTTCAAAATGTTAATTTTGCTAAAAAACAACTTTTACTTTAATTAATGGTAAATATTTTTGGACTTGTTCATTAAAATAATTCCAACCTAGGCGAATTCGACGCGTCATTTTCTAATCTTTCGAGTGATTCTGCCTACAAAGTCGTAGAGTGTCGTTCAGTGTCAGCAGATATTCGTCTTTGAAGTGAAGTATGAATTTTTAAAGGGCCAAAGGAAATACCGAAACTTTCCGTCGGGAAAGTGTTTTTGAGATACAGCCGTTCGAAGTTAAGTTTTTGTATGCATTTTGCAGCGGTAGAAGGCTGCACTGCCGATCATACAAATCGGAATGATGCGGCTTGTCCAAACATAATTATGCCTACATATATACATTACTACGCTTATACATGTACATATATATAATATACATACATACATGCCCTGTGGTCACCCATCTCACTGTCGTGAGACGTGGCCATAGGTGTGAGTTACCGCGGTTCTACTGGGACCCGGTGTTATTTTTAAATGGCATTTGCTCCCAGTGTAACCCTGCGGTGGGGTTATTTAATCGTTTTTTTAATTATTTATATTTATATATAGTCGTGTCCTAAGAAAGTCATAACTCATAGTTCACACACACCAGTTGAGCCCTTCTGTGAGCAAATGTCATCCATGAAAATGATATGCACCGGCTCCCAGTAGAACCGCGGCAAATCACACCTATGGCCACGTCTCACAGCCGTGTTATGGGTGGCCACAGGGTATGCTCATGTATAAGTGTAGTAATGTATATGTGCAGGCATAATTATGTTTGTACAAGCCGTATCATTCCGATTTGCATGCTCGGCAGTGCAGCCCCATACTGCTGCAAAATGCATAAAAACCTTAACTTCGAGCGGCTATATCTCAAGAACTATAATTTTCTGGCCTTGGTGCCTATGGAGACTTTTGATCTACACATCAGGAACTACCAGGAAGAAAAATTTCAGAATTTTTAGGGTTATTCTCCATGTAACACGCAAAACAAAATAAATTTAGGTTTTAAATCTAAAAAGACCTTTACAAAAATTTGAGTTATAAAATAAAAAGTAGGAAATAATTCTTTCATGAAAAGGAAAAAGTGAGTTCTTCATCTAATTAAGGTAATTTTTTTATATCCTCAACGTCGGGTATGATGTTACTATTTTTACTTATTATTATTACGGAAGTTAACGTTAATTAGAAATTTTAACCGTTTCGGATCTTTTTAAGGCACCAGGACTGCTGTTTCAACTTTTTTTTTTTAATAAAACCAAAACTATGCAATTATTTTTTCATCAAATGGAACAAGACTAATGGTGAGTTATAAAAAAACAACATAACATTGGCTTTTTTAGAGTCACCCTACTATACATGCTTTAATAAAAGCGCACCCCAGTGGGCACATGATATTTAAACAGTTTTGTTTTTATTATTTAAATTGAAAGATGCCAAAAAATCATAATTTTCATATTTGTGTTACCTACTTTCCTATGTTTATTGAAATTTCCTCAAAAACAAATAAAATTAGTAAATTTACTCTCGATGAATGTAAATTTTCATTATAGATTAAATTTATTTATTTTTGTAATTGTTGTGAACAAATTAATGGATAAAACTGACATCTGTCAGCATTATTTACTGTCACTGCCTTTTCGGTGTATGAATACATTTATATACCGATTTCGTCGTTAAGTTATGTACAATTACAATTAATCACAACCCATAACTAAAGGACAACAATTGTTATTGTTGTAAACTGGCCTTTGAAGTGAAGCATGCATGAATTTTAAATGGTCAATACAATTGTACAAAAATCAATGCAGCAGTGACGATAGCTGTCGCTTAGTCTTCAGTAATGATTAATTGTTAATTTACATAATTTAATGACGAACTGACACACTGACTGACTTTTCAAGGCCAATTTAATACATATTTACACAAATTTTGTTTCAGAAATTCCTTGCTCGGTCCGACTTATCAAAGAGTGGAGATATTAGCTTAGCGGAATTCATACACTATATCAAGGAGCACGAGAAAAATCTGCGACTTCAGTTTTCTGATCTCGACAAAAATCAAGATGGTGAGAACGAATTAAGAAAGATATTGACTTACTCACACTTCTTCTGTTGAAATTAATTAACTGCTCAAAGTGATTTGGAACTAAACCGGAATCAAGATACAATAACATATGTCGAAAAATCATAGTCCCGGAGCCAGTGACATTTTTCATGTATGATTTGATACTGCTTGAAAACTTGTAAATGGGCGATTTTGTATGTAAAAGTCGCGGAAATGTAAGCCTGCCCCCCCCCCCCTCCTGGTTACGTCATATGTATTTTAGCAAATAAAATTGTTAAAAAATCTATGACCCTTGTATCATATCATACCATACTGTTTGGCTGATTGTCCGATTACAAAATGGCGCTAAAGTCGGTCGGACAAAGTTGTCACAATAAAGTAACGAGAAAAAATGTTACTTAAAAACGTCATTATATACAGGAATTATTTTCTAGTATCAAAAAGCGTATCCTTCGAAGAAATGAGGCTAATAAGAACCGTGTCAAATACCGCATTTAAATAGTATTTTCATGAAACCGACGGCAGTAGCTGCGCGGTGATTCTCGTCTCGTTAAACACGGACGGGTGACTATTCGTGATTCTCGCTCAGTCGTGTTTTCACTGAGTTTAACCTTTTTTACGACCGGTGCGAGTTGATAATCCCCCCTCCCCCTCACGAAGCAAACAGCGCCGCAGACCAATGAAATATTTTTAAAAAAGTCAAGGTTGCGAATGGAAAAAATGATAGTATTTTTGTATGAAATTCAAGATTTATCACTTTTTGTAGGTCATTTATTTGTGTACTTGCGCCCCCTGTAGGTCCGTTCCCAGTACGAAAGCACTGAGGGCACCGCAGTAGTGACGGTTCTGGATGTCTGTAAGCGGTCATCCACACATTACGAACAACATATAAATTCTGTTAATTAAATAAAAGTGGAACCTTAAAGAAACTCGTTTTCGAAAAAAAACGTGTTAAAAGAAAGATAGATTACAAGTATGTAATCTTAGAAACATACAATTTTATAATCGAAGCCTCGGCAGAAAGAACGTTGGATCAAAACAAGAAATGTCAAAATAGTCAAGGTTATTTACTTTACATCATATCAATCTCAAAAGAGTGTATTATTTTAAATCCAACTTTAGAAATTTTGAACAAGGATAAAAACAGAAAATTGCATTTGCTTAAGTTTCGAACAAAATTCAAAAACTGAACTTGCAAGTCTTGAAAGTAATTATTCTTCCTTTTAAAAATAATATGTTTGATATTGACGGCTCTGGAGATTTTACTAACTAGCGCTTCTGTTTTCTTTTTATTAATTTAAACTATTCCAGTCTCTGTAGCCCTTAAATTCTTTTTCGCTTGCTATTTTCATAAATTCAGTTTTATTGTTTCACCCCTGTTCAAATGTTTTAATTGTAAGTTGAATTTAGAATCATACATTTTGGAAGTTGAGGTTGATATGAAGTAAGTAACGACGTCTATTTTGACATTTCTTTGCAAAATCAATTTTGCCGAGGCATCAATTTCTTGTACATATTTTGTAAAATGAACTCAATTTAAAACTTTTTCTTGATGAAAACTTTCGCTTGGTGAAAACTCACCATA
>CAKNYM010053991.1:360521-374169 GCA_932195095.1 Andricus curvator | reverse complement strand
CCCCCCCCCCCCCCCCCCGTATTACCTTTTTTTGTGGTTAATTCCTAACCGTGTGCGTTCGAAAAAGATTTTCTGTAGTTTCCCTGTCCCTTTTAGAAAAGTCCAAGCAAATGCGAGTTCTTGTAATAAAAATCTGGCTGCATACGTCAAACGGTAGGAAATATTTAGTTTTCTATAATGTAAATGTCCAAAAAGATTGTACATGCAGGATATATATGAAAAATACTAGCAATTACTGTTCTATTTTCTGCCGTATGGTTTTAATACTACATTAGTTTCTGCAGTTTGTGAAAAGTTCTTTAACCGGCGGTTCAAATCCGGCTCGCTGTGACATTTTTGGAACTTATTTTTCACGTTTCACACGAAATAAGTTTAGAAAATATTTACTTTATGATGAGTGTAAATACGGCAGATATCTGTTTATTAGACCCCCTCTGTATGAAGCTAAATTAGAAAGATCGTACGCCGTAAGTCCTTGAAGCGCAGAAAAACATGTAGTATAATAAAAAAAAAGTATTGTCAATAACAGTACATAACACACAATCACAGCATAGCGGTGTACGCTTTTCAGGGAAGGGAAAAGAGGAACTGTGAAGTGTGAGTAGAAAGTGAGCGTCAGTATCAGGAAAATTTGACTCCGCCATAGGGAATCGAATCCTTGGCTGCCAACTTGAAGCCCGATGTGCTATCCACTTCGCCATGTAGCCAGGTGATGAACGACATTCCGTACTCTTTCTTCAGCATCATACCGTGACGCTTTTCTGAAAATTGACAACTTTGCCCGACTTCAGCGCCATCTTGTAACCATGCAAACATTCTGGCAAGTGTATTTTCATGTGTTTTTTAGAAAAAATAACTAGTGCAGTAAGAGCCAGACGGTGTGTTATGATGCCCCCCCCCCCCCCACCAAAATATTGAAAAATTTGGCCAACTTTAGCGCCAGCTTAAAACCGCACAAACAGTCATACAGTAAGATATACAAAGGTCATCGATTTTAAAATAATTTTAATTGAGAAAAATCACTTAAACACGTAAGTGGGGGGGGGGCTCCAGACTTGCGTTTCCGTGAATTTTACATGCAAAATCATCCATTTACGAGTTTTCTGGCGGTATGAAGTCACACATGAATAATGTCACTGGCTCCTGGACTATAAATCTGTATATACCTAGCAATTTAACTCAGGAAAAATGACTAAGAAAAATATCAAAAGGAACTTCGTCCTTGCCGTAAATTAAGTTGATAAAAATCATCAATATTGAAACAAATGATTTCCAGATTTCTTAACTAAACTGTTGAACGGTTGATATTGGTATATTGAAGAAAGGAACTGATGTTAAATAAAAAAACTTCAACCTTAACTTCTCGAGCCAAGGTGCATGGATTAACCCTTTGAGGGGCATATTTTTCTGATGGACGAATTTTGGAAGTCATAACTGATTTTAAGGTTTTTGGGGTCGCTAATTACGATTCCGGAGTCAGATTTCGGAAATTCAAAATGGCGGAACCAATATGGCGGCTATTTAGAGCCAAATTCGTGGTTTTTTGTTCAATCGGCGGGAAACCAAATGTATGGGAGTTTTTGAGGTCGCTGATTACGATTCTGATATCGAAGTCATTTTCATATCAATTTTCTTACCAAAATTGCCGCCATATTGTATTCGCCATCTTGAATTTTGTGTCTTTGATATCAGAATCGTAATCAGCGACCTCAAAAACCCCCATAATCCGGTTTCTCGCCGATTGAACAAAAAAACCACAAATTTGACTCAAAATAGCCGCCATATTGGTTCAGCCATTTTGAATTTCAAAAATCTGACTCCAGATTCGGAAACTACGACTCAAAAAACATAGAATCCCACCATGACTTGAGCATGTTATGGGGCTTGTTTTCCTACAACCAAATTTATCCGTAAAAAGTGGCTTTTTTTGAAAGTAATTTGTTTATAATTATGAACATAATGAAGATATTGATTTCTCATCTATGAAAATATCAATATTTGAACCTCAACTACTCAAACATCCAATAAATTACGAAAGAATACAAGGAAGAAGTAGGAAAATATCCAAATTATTGATGATAAACAGGTGGGACGTATATGTCCCACTGCCCCGCAAAGGGTTAATACGGTTGGATGAACAAATTTGTCAAAATGAACAATTATAAATGTACATCGCATATTAATTGAACTTTAATACTTGAAGTGAATTTTTATGGAATTGAATAATTGCATGCGATTTTTGCTTTATTATGAATGAAGTTAGTAAACCATGAATTGATAGCTTCGTTATACTTCGTGTCATCATCTGAAGAATCTGATGATAGCTTTATAATGTAACTTATTCAGAAGTGAAATCACCGTCGTATAATTAATCGCTTATTTTGTTACAGGAAAAATAGATCTGGAAGAATTAATAAGAGCTTTTAAGGATCTTGGTATTGAAATGGAGAGGGCGGAAGCCAAGAAACTTTTACGCAGGTGGGTTCGTGCATTTTTATTTTTAACAACATATAGGACCTTTTATTTTACTTTGCGAATTTCCCTTTGAAAAAATGAAATTTTGATACAGAATGAAAAGGCACGTCTTTTTTATAAGAACAAAATATTCTAAATCTATTCATGACTGAGGACATCACAAACGAAATAGTACATTGTGATATAAGTGTGGAAAAGCGGACTTTTGATGAAGGTTGTGATGTCAACTACACAACCTTCATGGATGTACACTTTTTCGCACGAGTGTCACATACTACTTTTTATAAGAAATGCAGAAAAAGTCTATAAGCAAAAAAAGAAATAATTTTAAATATCTCTCAAGATCTGACATATATGCAAAAAAAAAAAATTTAAACCTGTTTCCGAACCAAACAATATTTCCGAAATGTATTACAAATAAATTGAAGAATAATAAATAAATAATAATAAAGTGTTACGACTCGAACTCATTTTTATATTTTCACATCAAAACAAATAACAGAGCACGACTAGAAAATGGCTCACCGTAATTCTCCCTTGTTGTCATAGGTAACCAAAGTATACAAAAAGTGACTAGCATGTTAAAAAAGTATGCGAAAAAGGTAACTAGTGTGTCGAACGGAAACTATGGTTGATTTACACATGCGCAGTACTTTTTTTCATACCTTACTAAAAAGTGTCACTTTTGGCATATTTTTCACTACGAAAAGAGGGACTTTTTGTGCATGTGTTATAAAAAGTGATTTTGTGATTATCAAAACCCATTATTTTTTTGGTACATGAACTCATTCTTAGAGTTTTAAGACCTACGAGTTCATTCGAATTAAAATTATTCATTTTTATTTCATGCTGTGAAAAAGTCATGTAAGGTAGTGTTTTTGATCAAATGAAACATTAGAAACTGAGAAATTATCATTCTAAAACTTATAAACTGGAAGAATTCAAATTGTAGTCCTTAAAACTTAATTTAACAATAAATTTTAAGCTTAAAAGCCTTCTAAATTGTAGCATTGTGGATAAAAATCTAAAAGTATTTCTTAGTCACCTATATAAAAATATTTTAATATCCAAATGTTGAAGTTAAACAACTTAAATATTTGAAGCGCTTGAGCTCTGAAGATATACAATTTGAAATCAAAGCTGGTCTAATTGGACTAAATTTGGTCTGCATTGGACCGCATATCATTTGACCAATCCCATCTGATTAAAGATCTTTCCACTCAAAAACAAAAAATAATATTTGACAAATTACTTCCAGTAAGGCACACACCACTAACACAGTAAAAAACATCTCTAACCATCCTCTCAGCAATGAAATGATTTCAGCCTTATCTAAAAGACATAATTTTGCAGTAGCTCCCTCCAGAATCCCGAAAGAAGAAATCATCAGTAATTTGGAATCCACAATATATACCTTTCCACCCGAAAAAGCGAATGACATACGGCGTAGGACGGCCAACATCTTACGCCAGGCCCAACTTCCCCCCTCAAACTTAACAAAACAAGAAAAAACAGCAATTAAAGAACTCAATCAGAATAAAGACATCATAACGTTACCCGCAGACAAAGGCAACACAACAGTAATAATGAATGAAGAAGACTATAACAACAAAATCATGGATCTTCTAACTGACGATACATATAAAAAACTTAAAAAAGACCCCACAAAAACAATAGTCAGCAAAACAAAAACCCTTCTAAAAGACTCAAAACTTGACAGCGAAACAATATCTAAATTAAAACCTATTAATCCCATCTCTCCAAAACTTTACGGACTCCCAAAAATCCACAAAAACCACATCCCACTTAGCCCGATCGTCAGCGCAATAAACTCACCAACTTACAACCTAGCACGCTTTCTCGCCAAAAAACTGAATCCTTTCACAGGAAACTCTATCACACACGTCCAAAACTCCTTCGACTTCATCAAAAAGATACAACAGATTCACATTCAACCCCAAGACATCCTAGTGAGTTTCGACGTAGTATCTCTCTTTACAAAAGTACCAATCTCTGATACAATCGATATTATTAAATTCTTTGCAAACTTCCCCTTCAATCTCACACCTTTGATAGAACACTGTCTCACTAATACCTACTTCTCGTTCAATAACCAATTCTACGAACAAACCTGAGGAGCAGCAATGGGATCTCGAATCTCACCTGTAATAGACAACATCTTTATGGAAAATCGAGAAACTAAAATCTTTAACAAGTCCAAGCTTAAACCGGAACTTTGGTGCCGTTACGTTGACGACACTTTTGTCATCTGGAGACATGGACTAGATGAACTACACAGGTTCTTCGATTTCATCAATCAAATACACCCAAATTTCCAGTTCACCATGGAAATTGAGCAAAACGGAAAATTACCTTTCTTGGACGTACTAGTTTATAAAAGACCTGATAACACATTAGGACATCAAGTTTACAGAAAACCCACCCATTCAAACAGATACCTACATCCCTCCTCCCACCACCACCCATCTCAAAAGCAATCGGTCATCAACTCCCTCGTATACAGAGCTGTCTCCATAACAGATAAAGATAACTTAGAACAGGAATTACAGAACGTTAAACAAATCCTAATACAAAACGATTACACAAACAAACAAATTGATAAGGCAATAAGAAAATACACTCAAAAAAACAAGTCAACACAACCTACTAAAGAAAGAGAGAGAAAAACGAACACCATCCTACCCTACATTCAAGGTATCACAAAACAACTAGGAAGAATTCTCAAGAAACACAATATCCAAACCATATTTAAACCACCTGCGAAAATAGGACAACTTCTAAACAACTCTAAAGATAAAAGGGCACCTCTCAGTGATCCGGGAGTATATAAAATCCCTCATTCTTGTGGCAAAGTCTATATTGGAGAAACCGGGAGCGCGGTGAGCCAACGTGTAAAGGAACATGAGAGTAAAGTCAGGCTAAAACATTTCACGCAATGAGCACTAGCTGAGCATCATATCGAAACAGGACATAGCATTTTATTTGACAAAACAACCGTCATCGCAAAAAACGTACAATATTTTTGCAAGAAAACAAAGAAGCAATCGAAATCTTAAAACACCCTAATAACATCAATAGGGACAATGGATATAATACCAATCAGGTTAGCTCTGAAGAAGTGAACTGCAATGTTCACGAAACCTCGGCAATATTCGTAGTTTTGCACACGATTGAAACCCGACAAACCTCCTTTAAGTTTATTAAAATGAAAGCGTTCAAGGTCGAATTTTAAGTATTCCTAATTTTTAAATTTAAAAATGTTAAATTTTCCATTTTTTCATATTCAGCAATTTACAGCTGCGAAATCGTGGGCTTGTGAATAGGGGAAACCAGTACGAGGTGGATAAAAAAACTTTTGAATTCATAATATTGATAAAGGATGAACAATTGGGGAAAATATTACAAGCGAAATTAAAGCTGAAACACTCATTTTAAAGATAGTAATGCTATCACATAAATTATATTAGCCATGTATTCTATATTTTATGCTTTTTTAACACGTTGCAATTTTATTTAGATGGTACTCTTCTGGTACGAAATAAATATTCAAAATTTAATCCTTTCCAAACAGTTTTCAATGGACATCGTGTATAAATTCATGAAGCAATAATCTAAAACTGTTATTCGAAAACATGTTTTCATTTACACAGCGATTATTTTTCAATATGTTAAAAAATTGTGCGAGCTTCAAACTGCGTCGTATTAAAAATGCAAGAATAGCGGCCATTGCTACCAACTATCATTGACAAAAATCTACGAATCATTTTATTTGGTTATGTTGGCCATAAGCAAAGTCATGCATTGCTTATTTATTTTAAAGTTGTTTGGTTGGTAGCACTTACTTGTTTGTGCTTGCAACCTAAAAGCAAAATAATTACTTTTATTATACCTAAGCCTAACATGTCAACAATTTATTCATCTCTTATCGAATTACATTTCTCATGAAAACACTTAATACATATTTTTGATAAAAATTAAGAGAATTATTTACGGGATTTCGAAAGATTGCAAAAAAATGTTTAGGGTTTCATAGGATATAAAGGATTTTATGGGATTTAACGGTTATTTGTTGGATTTCAAATGATTTGAAGGTAATTCACATGTTTTCGAAATATTTTTAAAAAATTAGTCAAATTAGAAGGCATGTGCAGTGGGACTCCGGGACCGTTTCGAAAGTGGAAAATCGAACAGACCTCTTTTTCTAACGTGTAGAGATAGAAAGAGAGGCTCGTTGGATTTTCGACTTCGAAACGCCCCGGAGTCCCACTGCAGGGGGATACACCTAGAAGAAAGGGTTTCGTATATTATTTTAACGTATTGTCGATAAATAACAACGCACCAACACTAAATTATTCATGACTAACCTAACCTTAACTGATTTCAAGAGATTTTAAAGGATTTAAAAATAATACAGACATACAAAAATTGCATGTATTTCAAGGGGTTTGAAAATAATTTAAAAATTTATGGGATTTTAAAAAATCTCAAGTGATTTCAGAATATTCCAGCTGATTTCAAAAGATTGCGTGGGGTTTCTAAAGATTTCAAAGAAATTCAAAAGATTTCAAGTGATTTTAATACATTTCTAGAAATTTCAAACCATTTTTAGCGATTTCACAGGATTTTATCCTGTCGTGTACCCCTGTTTTCAGGATTTTATAATCCCTCGATTAGGATTAAAAATTCTCTCATTGGAAGTACATAAATCTAAATATAATAAATTATTAGAACTTATGTACGTTCGGTGAATCCAACATTTTGTTACAGCTATAAATAAAAATTAATACATTTGTTTTGGATTAAACTTTCTAATTTCTTTTGGGAGTATAGACTTCAGAACCACTTAACGTGCACTGTTAAAAGCTTCTATTGAGTACGGCCACGGAAACAGCCTGGCGCCATCTGTTGCCTAAAAGAGGCAATTCCTTAGGGATGAATTCCACTTGTTTACATGCGATTGAAAATAAATAAATTTATACTGAAAATAAGAGTTTAACTATCAAATAACGAGAGTGTCTGTAGGAAAACTGATAAAATCTCGATTCAGCGAAAAAAACTTTTGCTCGAGTTTATTAAACGGTTTGATCGGAGTTGAGTTTTGAATTTATCGGTCTATGACAGGTCTATCGGATTAAAAATATCACATAAAGCATTTCAATTCTTGTTTTTCGAAAAAGGCATCTGGACAAATTATTGTGTTAATTGGGTAAGTAATATTGTATATAATCGCATATATATACGATCTATTATTTTTGTAAAAGTAATGCTAGTTGTCAGATTTTGAGGTTAGAAAGTTTAATTATCCCAGAAGATTTATGGAGTATATTTTATTCTAATTTAAATGACATTAAGTATTTTATTATTAGTATTTTTTTTCACTTAAAATTATTTTATTGCTCCAGTGGAATATTTATTAACATTGGTTCATTGAGTTTCAATTATTTAAATAAATGGAATCTGTTTAAATTATATTTTTTTCGAAATTTTTTAATATTATAAATTAGTATTTATCAACATTGGTTAATCAATGTTCAATTTTGTAAACAAATTCCATTTGTTTCAAATCAATTCAGAAATATAACAAAATTATTGTTTCCAACAATCAGAAGTTTTAATATAAATAGCAGAGAAGAAAAACTAACAAGTTTGGTGAAAAAAATATTGTTGAAACAAATTAAAGGTTGTTGAAAATAATAATTTATTACCTCAACGATTGGAAAATATCTGCAAATAAATTCATGTCACTTAACGATAATACAGTAATATTTTTTATTTAAAAAAAAAACGAATTTTTGAAAAAAAATTATTTAAGCAAATGGAATTTGTTTAAACATTTAGAAATAATTAACAAGTGTTGATCAATATTTCACTAAAGAAATAGTCATAATTATTATTTAAAAAAACAAACAAAAAATTATTTAAACAAATTCCATTTGTTCAAATAATTGAAAATTTATTAATGAATGTTGATCAATATTCCACTAGACTAATAGAAATAATTTTAAGTAAAGAAAAAAACGAGAATAAAGTGCTCAAAAGGTCGATTTCATAACAAATTGACATTTTTGGCACCTGTTAAAATGAAAATTAAAAAAAAACTAGGGATTTCTTTTTTCGGATTTGGAATAAAATGGGAGGGAGGGGGGCATCGTTGCCTTCTAAAAATAAAGTGTTTTTGGGCCACCTTTAAGTACATAACATATTCATAATTTTCTCTATTTCAAATATACGGATATTCTAGTGTAAAAATTACACAATTCCTGATAAAAATACCACTGGTATTTCCATGTCCTAAGATTCCTGTGGCACATTTTTAGTGTTAAGTTCATAAAGTTAAGGTAAATGTTTACAGAAACCTTAAAAAATACATTATTATTATTATATCATTACGCCATTTCCCTTTCGGGGTAGGCGTGACTTGCTCGGTTGGAAAATAGGAGTGTGTAGATGGGTATATAGGTATAAGGTAGATAGGTATATAGGTGTTAGGTATAGATATTTTAGATTGATCTGGAATTCTCGTGTTATTTATTTAAATGACACGTTAATTCGGCAACACTGCTCCGACCCTGGTTGCTGATCAATCTCTCTAGCGATCACCCCAGGTGAAGGGCCTCACAAAATTGTTATGTGTCGTTCCCCACTTGGGCCCATTTAGTATCCAGTATCTATAATACAGTAAATTTACAAAATAACAATATTTATCAAGAGGGAAATTTGAAGCAATTCTACATGTAATTATTTACTTGAATTTTTCACAGTGAGTGTCCCGTATCTCATTTCTAATTTATTAATATTTTTAACATAAAGAAAAATGTTAGGATGGTTATAATTATAGATTTCCCTAATACTTCTCTTTATGTTACAATATATTTCTTATTTAATAAACACCTGTAATTAAACGTCGTATGGGGGAGAACTAACAGACGTTTGTCTGATAACGCTGCACTGAATTTTGCTTATTCCATTCACTTTCAACTCCTTCACCCTCACCACATATGAATTACTGCAAAACGTTTTCCCTTATTGAGTGTTTCAGGGTTAAAATCGACAGAATGACTCATAGCTTGAAATCCTGTTTTAATTAAAATATTCATCATTAATCCGCTTGTTGACATACGACCGGAAATTTTTGAGGTTATGTTCGTGACCAACAACGAAACTAGTACGGGTTTAGCTAGAAAGAAAAGACAAAATCTTTTTGCAAGAAAGTTTCCTCTGTTATTTTGCTTCGTTTTGAAAAATGTTATAACGTTTTTAAAGCAATCATTTATGCATTTATTATATTTAAAAACAATGCAACGTGCTATCTTATGTAAATTTCAAACTTTTATCCCTAAGGAATTTTCGGCTTTGGCCGCCGCGGGCGCTGTCTGACATATCCGGTAAATATCACGGTCATGTCCGTACTCAATAGCGATTTTAATATAAATGTAATGGAAGTAATATGCTTACATACGAACAGTAAATTTACTATACATGTTTAGCATGCTGAGCTAAAAGAAAATGATAATTTCTTGTGATTTTGGTTAATTTTTACAACTTAATTGAAATCAAAAGATAAGACTGCAAAAGGTTTGCTAATATGTATATTGTATATCAATCAGGTTTGAAATATGACGTGTGGATGAAATTTTTTCCGAAGAAGCAAACTGAAGGTGAAAATTCCAGATACGAGAAATAACTTCCAAGTTAGTTATAAAATTTGGGAATTGAATTTAAAAAATTATTACTACAGATTTTACTACACATTCACAGAAATACAATAATCTGAATTTCAGTCAAAAAGTCGCTTGACTTTCAAAT
The DNA here is from genome assembly GCA_932195095.1 of Andricus curvator. Classification (NCBI taxonomy): domain Eukaryota; kingdom Metazoa; phylum Arthropoda; class Insecta; order Hymenoptera; family Cynipidae; genus Andricus; species Andricus curvator. The sequence goes on along the minus strand of CAKNYM010053991.1, from coordinate 363,867 downwards.
GTAACCAAAAGGATCATTTGCCAATGATATTCTCCTAGTAATCTAGAGAAACACTTTCATTACCTGAAATCTGTAGTGATTTAACGCATTACGCAAAATGCAACGCCACTCTGCAATCATGGGATGCCACCCTTATACACGTAAAATAAAATTTTCAGGTTAATTTAAGACGCAAAGATTGTTGACATCCCGTCAACCCTTAACTTAATATTTTTGAACCTTGGAACATAACCTACTATTTATTATTATACATGGGCAGGGTCATCTAAGTCCCATAGCACTGAGGTTATCTAACGAAATTTATTTCCCGTAAAAACTTGAACTTCTCCTTACCTCCTTGAGAATGTATTCTTTGGAATTTAACAATGCAATTCCTTTTTTTTTATATATAAGTGAAAACATATCACAAAAAATCAATATATACACATAACTAACATATCGAGATCCACGCGTGAATCGACATTTTTCCTAAATGTTCGCGCATTGTAGTTCGGGCACTACTTTCTGCTAGTGCAAATGAATTTCAGATTTAACGACTGAAAATCATTCGAAAGTTAACATACCTATCAGTTGTTCATTGTATTACTACATATTTTAGTTAGATACACGGTATTTAAGACCAATTTATGGTTGAAATTAATTGATTTAATTAATTTAAGGTAAAAATAAAATTCAGTTATTCTTAAAAGTTAGATTCTTGTATTACTGTGTTTGTTGTAATTTAAGTTTACCATTACGGGAATTGAAATTTACTGTACCAAAGTATAGTAAAAGTGTGTTCTAAATTCTTCTAAGCATAGGGTTCACAGTCTTTCCCCTATTCCGCTGAATTTCCTCCTTTTTCAAAATCCCCCTTTTCCCCTATTGTCGAAAAACGTTCTTTTTCACCTTTTCTCTTTAAATAGACGACTTGCCTCGTCGTCCCGAAATTCGGGATGACTAGTCCAATATTTTTCATAAGCTTGGTTAGCGTCCCGAAAATTCGAGACGACTGGTCCATCCCTTTTTCCAAGTGCCCCAATTTTTCGGGACAACTAGACACAGCCTTCAATATTTTTTCGTTGAGTCTATACTATACTAATTTATATATCTAGAACTAATAATTTTTTAAGTTATTTCACTCGTTTCAAACATTTTGAGAACTTCAACATTTAAAAATTTGATATTATGAATCTTAAAGTAGTTTATGTTTTTAATATTAGAAAATAAAAATCGAGGGTCATGAACGCGCTAAAACTCTTAATATTAAAAAATGTGTTATTATAGGTTTTTAATAGCTTTTTTTAATATGATAAATTAAAAAAACCAAGGATGTTAACATACGAATCGCGTGCGTGCGTTTACTGCTTGTGTAAAATATTTTAGGCGCTCAAACTTGAACTTTTTTTTATTTGAGTTTAAGAGCAATTAAGAGTGTTGTTTCCAATTTACATTTAAAGTATTAATTATAATAAGGATAAAATAACAAATCTTGGACTGAAATATTGAATTATTATATATTAATATATATTATAATTAGGGGTGTGCAATTAAAAATAACACGATCCGCGCGGATCTGGTCGGGTTTGCGGGTTGTCTCGCAGATCCGCAATCAACCCGACAACCCGCATTCAGCCCGCCAATCCGCAAACCCGCCTTCAAACCGCATTTACGAATTTTACAATAAATATTTGTTAAACAACAATTGAATAAATTTTACTTAATTGGGATGGCGTTACGCATTTTTACAAGCTTTTATTTGAGTTGCTCTTTAGATATATGTGTATGTCAAGGTCAAATTTTGCATTCCAATTTTGACACACTTCCGCATATATCCAATCGGCATTTAGGCCCTTTGGAGTTCCAAACTTTGGCGCTCATGACATTTTTTGACTGCCAATATTTTTGTTTTAGCAGGAAAAAATGACAACGGAGGGACGGACGTACACCTGACCGAAACTATAAGGGTTTCAACCCGGGGCTACGAAAACCAAGAAAGGGGTTTAGTGCGTTCAATCTTACATTTCCGAAGCTTGTGGGTTTTTTGGGTTGAATTCGAGTTGTCCGGTTAAATGCGGGCTGGTACGGGTTTGCGGGTTGAATGCGGTTTGTCGGGTTGATTGCTGGTCAGCGGGCCAACCCGCAAACCCGGCCCGGCCCGCACAAAACCCGACCCGCAGTAACTTTGCACACCCCTAATTATAATATATTAATTATTGAAATATTCTTGATTATGAGAACGATTTAATCGGAGATGCCCATTTCATCGCCGTCTACCTGCTTGTTTTACCCCCACTACCGAACTTCCCCTCACATAGCCGAGTGCTCGCCAGCGTCTGTCGTCGACCCATGTCAGCGGGGGATCCTTTGTACTAATAAGGAATAAAATACGAAACATACAATTTTTTAATTTTGCAATTATTAATTTAGAAATATTATATTCCAAATCTACGTTTCTTGGCGATTCCAACGATATGTTACTTGATTTCGTAAGTTGAAAATTAGGAGTGACTTATTTATGCGATGAAGCTTTGTATCCACCTTAAATGGGAAATGGTACCCTGAAATTAGCGTTAGATTCACACTTTGTTTTTTCTGTGAAATTTCTATTCAATACGGTAAAAACATTTTAATGTTTTTAAAAATATTGATAAATTCCAAAATAGTAAGCTTTCTCCGAAGTTTTGACTTCTTTTTAAAGGTATTTTTAGACTTTACGTTTTAGTTTTTTTTTAATTAAACTACTTTTTCCATTTTTTAATTTATGCAGTTAAGGTAAACATCCCAGTAATCGTGACGTTAGTCCCAGTAATCGTGATGGCAATTTTCTTGCTTTTTATGTGTGTACATTCGTGAAGAGGAATATAGTCTTCAAATATCCTATTCGTCTGAATTCACCGAAAATTTTGTAGGGGACCTTATTCATTTGAAAGTATCAACACGAATTAATTTCAGTGGCGGCCAATTCATTTTAATCAACGAGATTTTAAGTCAAGCTCCAAATCGGCAGAATTCGCCAGCGCGAATACAGTAAAAAACTGGCCTATTCAATCGAATTCTTAAGGTATAACTAACGCGCAGGGGCATATAGGATCTGTTGTAAATATATATTAATGATTCCCGTAGCTCAGTGTTGTCCTCTGGACTTATACACTTGGGATCGCTGGTTCGAGACTCGAGGCATGCAATTTTTATTATTTTTTTTCGAAATGGCGCTGGCTCAGTTCGTTTCGACGAATCAGAAAGCAGAATTCGGGCGAATTTAAACATGTTAATTCTCCGCAATCCTCCCGAATTGGTTTCTTTTTGCTGGGATAGTAAACTTCAATTATCTTATTTGAAAAGATCGAGTCTGGGCTTTTTTTTT
>CAKNYM010053991.1:348094-360421 GCA_932195095.1 Andricus curvator | reverse complement strand
TTGAGGTGTTAATGGTTAACTCAATTTACCAAAAGATATCTACTTTACTTAAATATAGTTTACAAATTTGTGAAAGTTAGCAATTTTTTAGAAATGTGTTATTGGTTCGGACTATTAGTCTCTTCTATTTTGAAAAATGGAATAATCTGAATAGATTGTTTCTAAATCAACCCACAAAACTAATGCAGTTGAATTTCGGTGATCCTATATATGGCCTGATAAATACTCCTAATTTTCAACTTACGAAGTCAAGTAACATATCGTTGGAATCGCCAAGAAACGTAGATTTGGAATATAATATTTCTAAATTAATAATTGCAAAATTAAAAAATTGTATGTTTCGTATTTTATTCCTCATTAGTACAAAGGACCCCCCGCTGACATGGGTCGACGACAGACGCTGACGAGAACTCGGCTAGGTGAGGGGAAATTCGGTAGTGGGGGTAATGCAAGCAGGTAAACGGCGATGAAATGGGCACTGCCTGATTTAACCCTTATGTGCGTGACGGGATACCTCGGGTACCCTTTGTGTCTTTAAACTGAAATTATTTTATGTCGGGCACATGTTTCAAAGCTGAAACTCCATGAGAGCTCGTTACTTAATATTTAATTTATATGCTTACAAGTTTTCGTTCAGTTAATGTATTGGGGAGAGTTGGGGAGGTTAGAATTTTTTGCAACTTTATTCATGTGACGGTGTACCTGGGTACCCACCATAAAAAATGTAACTTCGAGTGTTTTTCGGGTTTTTTTAAATTTATTATGGAGTATTCTGAAGGTGACTTGTGTGATTATATCAAATTTTTATTTTTATTTTAGTGTTTTGCCGGGAGGTACTTTAGGTTTGTTCGGGTAAAAGTGTGAGTTGTGGTTTTCGGGGTTGAATGCTATTATGGGGATGAGAATATGACTTGTGGTTTTCTGAAGGTGGCTTGTGTGATTATTTCAAATTTCTAATTTTTTTGAGTGTTTAGCGAGAGGTACTTGCGATTTGTTCAGGTAAAAGTAATATGGATGGTCTTAGGGGGTTGTTGAAATTTATTATGGGACTGGAAATATAACTGGGAGTATTTTGAAGGTGACTTGTGTAATACTTTCAAATTACAAATTTTTTGAGTGTTTCCTGTGGAGGCACTCGGGATTTGTTCAGGTAAGTGTTAGGAGTGTTTTTCTGGGGTTGCTGAATATTGTTATGGGGTTGAGAATATAACTTGTGTTCTGAAGTTGACTTCTGCATTTATTTCCTAAATTTTTCGATTGTTTTGCGTGGTTGCACTTGGGGTTTCTTCAGGTAAAAGTGTGAGGGGTGGCTTTCGGAGTTGAATGTTATTAATTATTAATTAATTAATTTCTAAATTTGTTGAGTGTTTTGCGTGGAGGCACTTGGGATTTGTTCAGGTAAAAGTGGTATGGGTAGTCTTAGGGGTTTTTTAAAAAATATTATTATGTGGTGGACAATATAACTTGGAGTGTTCTGTGCCCCGCACGTTTGTTCTCCTCTTACGAATTAAAAAAATGTTTAAAGGAAAGTGGGCACCTGGGTACAATTTTACACCGATGAAGGTGTGTTTTGTCCCATACGTAAAGGTTAAAACATGTTTATTTAACAGATTTTATGTTTTAAAAAATAAATTCGTTAATGGCAGAAATCTTTGAAAATAACTTAACATTATTTAAAGACTTATAAGTATACAATTTCGTATAAACAGATTGTTTCTTCTTTTTTATATGTAAAAATAAATCTAAATAAATAATAAATGAAAATAAATAATAAATCTTCCCTCTATTTCCCCCTTTTTCGTGAAAAAATTACCCTATTTCCCCTTTTTTGAGCTCTTTTTGCGCTGTGATCCCTGTATTCAAAAAGTTTCGATTTTCTCGGTATAAACAAAAATTTCCAGTATTTTAATTATTTGATGCTTTCTAGAATGGACAAAGATGGAAGCCTCAACATTAGTTTTAATGAATGGAGAGATTTTTTGCTGTATGCTCCAAGTACAAACATTCATGAACTCATCTTATATTGGCGCCATTCAAGGGTGAGTGATATTTTTTCCATTAAATTTTAATTTCTTATCATAATATTATATTAACTTATTAAAAGATGGCTCTCATGACTAATTGTAAATTAGAAATATCTTTGAGTCGATAAACAATTTTTCTTTAAATCTCATTTTGTTCCTTGTTACTAAAAACGTTTATTGATTTCTAGGATGCTATATTAGTGAATAACTTATAATCCCTCTTAATTGTAAGTTTAAATATCCTTTATTATTTTTTTACTGGTTATTCATTTAACTTTCGTTTGGCTGTAAAATTAGCAGGGACGTTGGGTTATTTTTGTAAAACATAATCCTAGAAATTGATGAATAGTATAATCTATAAATCTACAGTACGCTCCAAGTGCAAAATCGAGTGTCATCGTTTTTGCGGAACATTCTCTAATCCCCTGCATGGGCAGTTAGGTGATTACTGATTATATACACCTACACCTGACTGCATACGTTCAAAAGCAATTCCGTTGCTTGATTCGTCGAAGGAGAGGGCTCGTCTCTCTCGATCCAATCATGACGTAGTTTAGGAGCTTCACGCGTGTCATTCAAAATGACCTTGATTCCCAGCTGTTCCCCACAGCCGGTTCTAACCAGGCGGTGGTAGACATGCGCAATTTACGCGAAATCTCCTCGATACCCACTTGGTCTTGCGCACCTTCCTTCGAATCATGGATTAACATTATGGCACAAATAAAATTGAGTCCTTTTTCATTTCGAGTTCCGTTCCCGGTTTGACAAGAACCGATGCTATGCAACGGTTTCAATATAAGTTGTGATCATCGTGCTCGTTCAGAATACAGTTTCCTATAGGCTTCCTTTAAATAAATCCGAAATTTAAATTAAAGACTCTCATAAATCTTGGAAGAACGTTTATAAGTGCAGTTTCGACTAGTTTGATTTAAAATTCAGATTTTCGGATATCCTAATTTATATATATATTTTTAACGATTTTTGGTCGTGTACAATTATGTGACAGATTTATAGGAGTAGGTAATATGGTGGTAATTTAATGAACTGATTTTTAATTACATTTTTTTATCAAAATGCATATTAAAGTTTGGATAATCTCAAAGTTTCCATAAAGCTTCTGCAAACATACTCGATGTCAGTAAAGTTCCTTTAGAGAGTTGCATAATAGGAAAGTCTAAAGAGCAAAAGATGAAATGCAAAAAATCAACTCCATTCTTCATGACCTTCATTGCTATGAACCTGTTCCTAAACATGAAATTTATTGTCAGACAAGAAATGTTCTATTAAAATTTAGTGAAGGAATTTAAATCAAAAATTTATATTTAAAGCCATACTTATTTAAACAAGTAGAAGAGACAGAATTATACAAATTTTTTAATTTAAAATTGTCTCAGACTTGACATTGCTTTCAAGTCTCGTTTTCCTCATCTTTGTTTAATAATTGCGTGAAATTGTAAAGTTCTGAATCAACCCTATCACGCCCTCAAATGTCTTTCACTCACTTGTGATTTGCTTCTGTCCACGAATTGGACACGCGGTCGTAGAAACGTTGATTTATTTTTTAGGGTACTGTGATGAAAACTGAGGGTTCAGGTTCTATCTGTGATACATTCATACAACGATACAAACGTATGAAAAGTGCATGTATTTATATATGAACACAGCGCTTTTGCAGATTAAATTCTAATCGCACTGATATCAATTAGCTGCCAATTTCATTACAGGCATAATGTCCTTTTTTTCTTAATACTTGTAAATAACACAGGGATTATATTATAGATTAGTTTGTTTCGCATGAAAATTAAAACTGATTCAATCACTGAATCAATCATTAAGATCTTTGAATTTATTTCTGAACGCTTCGTAGCTAAAAATATTTATTTTTTAAGGCCTTTAAAAATTCATCTTGTTCATTTCTTGTTGACATTTTATGTTAAAATTGTTCTACTACAAAGACTTCTTTTTATATAAATTGATGTTAAGCGTTTTTTGTCTACTGGTCAGAAATCAATATTTTTTGCATATTGATTTTTAATTTTTTCACAACTTAAAAATAAAAAATCAATATTCAAAGAATATTGATTTTTTGACCAGTAGAGAAAAAAAGCACTTAACATCAATTTATTTAATACATTTATCTGGTCGACATCGACAACCATAACATCAAAAAATATTATATTTTTTATTCTGAAAGATAACTGGAAGAAGAGTCATGCGTTAAAAGTAATATTAATTCTAAAAAATGGTGAGAATTGTGATGAAATAAACCATCTTTTCACTAAAAATGCCTATCATTTTTTCATCCAAATTTTTTAAAATAAATCTAATGTTGAAAGACTCAGTTTAAAATTGACAAATAAATTGTTTTAAAATTTGGTAAGTAAATCAGAGACTTATTAAAATAAAGATTCCCTAACTCAAATATTAAGGAATTAAATAGGTCGATTAATTTAAATGTAAAGATCTGTAAACAGTTAACGTTTAGTTATTGGCCAGCAAAATTGTACGTACATACTTGTGTTACGTGTATGGGTGTATATTGTATAAAAGTGGGTCACTCAATATACGACGTAATAGTCGCTATATAGTTTACTTTAAAATCTTCGTTTCAAATGAAGTATCTAATATGTAAATTGATTTGAATCCCCCTCCCCCCGTGCTCTCACCGGTTCTAGTTTTTACACTTTTGTGTTATTGATGGCGTACTTATACTTACATGATAACACGTCAAATTTTGATAAGAATGACTTGAAAGGCTGACGAAAGCTGATCGAAACTTTTAAAATTTATTTCAAAATATATAAAATACGTACATGTATGCATGTTCAGTACCCTTCTAGTTAGTTAAAAATGTTTTTACAACAATGCAAGTAAATTAACAAAAGTAGAAAGTACAAATTATTTTAGCACTTTAGATTATGGCTTCCTACCTATTTTGAAAGTCGTATTTTAATAGTTTGCGATGATGAAGGTCCGTCAATGCTCATAGATAGGTCATACGGATCCATTCTAGGAGTTCAGTAAAAAATTGCAGATTTTGGCAAGCCATTTATATCATTGTTAATATTTTACTAACTACTGGTAGTAAATAAATACATTTTTTGCAACACCCACCTCAAAAGTTGACGTTTTCATGCTTCTAAATTGTGCCTAAAGGACCTTATTTGAGCAGACTGTGTGCGAAAAATCTTCACGCATGCAAAAGGCTGCGCATGCGCACTTTCGAAATGAGATACTTTAGATACTGGCATAGGTAACTTTAAACACTGATGTAGGTATCTTCTTGAATAAATTTAGATTTAACTTGAAACAATTTAATGATTGAAGTTTTGTTTTTAGGGTTTTGTAAACTCGCAATGTAAGGTTGGGAATATTGTATTGAGAGGTTAGGGCAAGTTTCGTTCAACCAAGAAAACGTCTGCTTATCAGGCAATATTGCACGGTGAGGTTCAGGAAAGTTTGTAAGATTTATATAACCTAATTCGACGCTCAGTAGTATTCTATGGGACCTACGGCTGCGCAGTAGTCTTTTTGGCCTTCCTAGTATATCTTCGGACATACGTATCATAAATATCTTCCATATTTATAAAAAAAATTGAAAGCAAACAAATTTTAATAAAAATGTTTTAAAATAAAAATATGGAAAAGAATAATAGTATATATGCCCAGAGTTGACCTTCGGGGTTAAAAAAAATGAACTACTGCGCCGCTGTAAGTGCCATATAATACTACTGCGAATTTAATTAAGTTACATAAATCTTCCAAGCTTTCCTGAACCATACCGAACAATATTGCCTGACAGGGAGTCATCGTGGCTCAGATGGTATCGTGATTGTATTATGTTCCAACACTGCAGCCTTGTAGCCCCACTGGCGCGGGTTCGATTCCCAAAACAGGAAGCGAGGCTGGATGTACAGTCGCTAATGACCCCGGCAGTTGATGCGACTATAAATATTCAATTAATAAAAAAATAAAAATATTGCCTGACAAGCGGACATTTTCTTGGTTGAATAAACCTTACCCTAACCTCTTAATGCAATATTCCCAACCTTACATTGCGAGTTTCAGGAACTCTTCACGCATTTTCTGTGGTATCTGGGCCAACACGAATTCTTAAAAATATGTTGCTTCTTCGCTTTATATCGCTGTATTAATCCTTGTTCTAAGGTCAATAATATTTGTGATTTCACAACTTTTTATAAATGTCTGCTTCATTTTACTCTTTTTAACATGCATTTCATAATTGGCTTTGTTTGACGCTTACTTTACGTTTTATTATACATTTTGTATATATGTTAGGCTCCGAACCCGAAAACGCCCAATGGGCGTTTAAACCGCACGCACCTAGGAGTGGGCATTTCTAAATGCCCCGAACTAGGTGAGAGCGCTTTTAAGTGCACCGACCTAGGTGTGGACATTCTCAAATGCACCCACCTAGGTGGGGCAAAACTGAAAAGTCCCGAACCCGTTCTAGTTGTCTTTAGATACAGAGAACGCGTTTTGGGGAATATAAAAATTTCTTCTTGTGATAAAAAACTAGTATGTTTGTTGAGGCACATTCTGAAGCACACAATCCTGGTAAAAGTCAAGGATGAAAAAAAAAAAGTTATCATATACAAGATAACTAATGTTAAAAGTGATAAAGACGATTTAATTACTATTGTTATTGTTAATGTTATGTCAACATTTGCTAAACATTTTTAATAAATATTAGGTACATAACTGTTCATAATTTTTACTTTATTTAGATTTTTAAGATAACATTTCTCAAACAAATATCCAATGTAATAATAGTAAAATTATTCCAAATTACCGGAGAATATGAATTTTCAACTAAAAAGTTAATTTTCAACAAATAATTTGAATTTTCAACAAAATATTTAGATTTTCAGTTGAAAAAATTAATTTTTAACAAAAAAAAAAACGAATTTTCAACTAAAGTTATTAATCTTTAACCAAAAAATGAACTTTTCAGAAAGTAGTTCCACTGACAACTAAAATTTTTAACCTAAAAAGATGAATTGTAAACAAAAAGATAATAATTAATATGTAAAAAACAAAATGTTTTAATTAAAAGTCAAAAATATTTGCGTTCAACCAACAGAAACGAATTTTCAACAAAATGCTTGAATTCTCTACTAAATCATATTAATTTTCAATTGCAATTTTCAGTTGCATTTTTAAATAAAGAAACTTATTTTTGCAAAAAAAAATCCTTTTTGTGAGGCACATTCTGAAGCACAGAATCCTGATCAAAGTCAAGGATGAAAAAAACAGGCATCATATACTAGATAATTAATCGTAAAAAATGATAAAGACGATATAATTACTATTGTGATTGTTATGTGAAAATTTGCTTTACATTTTTAATAAATATTAGGTACATAACTATTCATTAGTTTTTTTTTATTTAGAAGAAAATTTTAAGTGTAATTCCAAGTTCCATGCCAACAGTTCACGTAAAAATAAGTAGAAACAGATATAATAATATATATTCAACGTATATTGATCATATTTTAAATCTCATTGATCGTTGTTTTCGAATTTTTTTGAAAATGTGAATCTATTATTTGTACATATTATATTACTTTTTAGTAATTTTTTCTCATTGGATGGGCGTTGTTTAGTGATATATTACCAATTTTTGTAAAGTGAATAATAACAATTTTATTGGGTTTATCGCTTTTTTATATTAGTTATCTTTCACATTATACCTGTTATTTTCTTTCATCCTTGACTTTGACAAAACTTTTGTGCTTTAGAATGTGCCTCAATAAAAAGACTAGTTTTTTGTCACAAAAATGAATTCTTATTTCTCCTAAAACGCGTTCTTTGTATCTGAAGGAATGTTAAGTGTAAAAATAAATAGGTGTAATATTACATAACTGATACTTTTAGAGACATATTTCTCTTAAAAATATTTGAAATGATTTTTTTATTATTAAATTGGCTATCTGTTTAAGGAATGTTACTTTGAAAAATCTAAATAAAAAAACTAATGATAGTTATGTTCCTAATAATTATTGAAAATGTTTTTGTAAAAATAAATTTCTTTATTTAAAAATGCAACTGAAAATTGCAATTAAATCACCGAGCTTAGTTAATTCATTTCATCTAGTAGATCTGGCCCTTAACAAATTATTTTATTTGGACGCTTAATTTATTTTAACAACGATAAAGGTAACTAAATATATTTTTTATTATATAGAATGAAAATGTTCGATTACAGAACACTATAACTTGAAGACGGTTGCCAATGAATTAATGAAATTTATAGGTCTTATTTTCAACACTAATATCTCTAAACTGACCAAAGAATTTTTGAAACTATTCATCTCATTTGTTTGGCACTTTATACTTTTTTTTAAAATGCTTTTGTTATAGCAAAACTTCGTTTGTTCAAATAATTCAAAGTTTATGTAGAAATAGAAAATAATAATTGATTGATCTTTATTTAAAAGTTCAACTAAAAATTGCAATGAAAAATTAATCTGTTTTATTAGAGAATACGAGCATTTTCTTGAAAATTCGTTTCTGTTGGTTGAATGCAGTTATTTTTGATTGCTCATTAAAACATTTTGTTTTTATAAATATTAATTATTATATTTTTGTTTACAATTCTTTTTTTTTAGGTTAAAAATTTTATTTGAAAGTGGAACTACTTTCTGAAAAATTCATTTTAACTTTAGTTGAAAATTCGTTTTTTTTTTGGTTAAAAATTAATTTTTTTAACTGACAATCTAAATATTTTGTTGAAAATTCAAATTATTTGTTGCAAATTAACTTTCTTGTTGAAAATTCATATTCTCTGGTAATCTGGAATCATTTTACTGTTATTATAATGGCTATTTGTTTAAGAAATGTTATTTTAAAAAATCTAAATAAAGCAAAAATTATGAATAGTTATGTACCTAATATTTATTAAAAATGTTTAGCAAATGTTGACATAACAATAACAATAGTAATTAAATCGTCTTTATCACTTTTTAACATTAGTTATCTTGTATATGATAACTTTTTTTTTCATCCTTGACTTTTACCAGGATTGTGTGCTTCAGAATGTGCCTCAACAAACATACTAGTTTTTTATCACAAGAAGAAATTTTTATATTCCCCAAAACGCGTTCTCTGTATCTAAAGACAACTAGAACGGGTTCGGGACTTTTCAGTTTTGCCCCACCTAGGTGGGTGCATTTGAGAATGCCCACACCTAGGTCGGTGCACTTAAAAGCGCTCTCACCTAGTTCGGGGCATTTAGAAATAGACTGTAAAGAAGATTTTTTCAATTGGCATTAGGGTCGTTAGTATTTATTTTTGTTCTGCAATCAATTTTTAAGAATTATATAATTTTTCTTTTTAAATTAAATTAAATTTTGGATTATTTTTGTTTCGTCCTGCCCACTCCTAGGTGCGTGCGGTTTAAACGCCCATTGGGCGTTTTCGGGTTCGGAGCCTAACATATATAATGCGTCATCAAGATACATCAGTTTTTAAACAATATACTGCGAATGACATTTGAAGGGAGGAAAGGCAAAAAAGGAGGTAACTGACAAAATGGCAATTGAGCATGAGAGCGGAAAAACATTCTGTAAAATCGAAATCGCAATTTAAAAAAAAAAGAATAAAATTCTGCTTTAGAGCTGACATATTGCTTAATCGATACTAAAAAAGTTTGATTGAAAAGAAAGATTCTAGTTGTGAGAAAATATTGTCCGAATGTGATCATGTCGGGTTGACATTCTTTTTAACCCTGTCTGACTCGAGACAGTGATAAGAAATAATATACTCAATTACAAAATAAACTTATGATCCATCCCCGAGCTGTTGAGTTACTGAATACCGAGGGAAAACGTTTTTTTTAATGGATATGAAAATGTAACTTTAAGGTATTACTCAGTGATGGGTAAGTTACTTTTTAAAAGGAACTAGTTATAGTTACCGTTACATCACGAAAAAAAGTAACTTGTTATCGTTATCGTTACCGATTCAAAATGTAACTTTTTCTTAGTTGCATTTCCCAAAAATAGTAACTATCGTTACTTTTTTAGTTACTTTTGTATTTTAGAAATATAGATCCAAATTTAATGTTTACAAATCTTTATTCATAACTCATGAGTGATAATTGTTACAATTTTTAATGAAAGTCGTAGGTTAGTCATGACCCACATAATATTTCGAAAACGAGGAATGTTTTAGAAAATTTTGAATTTCAGTGTGGAAGAAAAATTTCAGCTTTCCTATTTTGAGCTATAAATCTGTTTGGCGATGAAAATTAATTATTTCTTTCTAAAAGTATTCCCGATGAAAATTAATTATTTCTTTCTAAAAGTATTCCCTTAGGTTTACCTAGTTACGAATTCCACTTCTATAAGATTTACAATATTCTAAGACCGATAGAAAACTTTGTAGTAGACGTTGAATTTTCAACAAAACACATGAATTTTCAACTAAATACATGCATCTTCAACAAAATACATGCATTTTCAAATTAAAAAAACAAATATCCAACCCAATAGTTGAATCTTTAACTAAACAATATAAATTTTAAACCAAAAATGAAATGGTTAAATTTTCATTTAAAAAATGAATGTTTAACCAACAAAATGTTTAAAAATATTTAATTTTTCAACGAAAGAGATGAATTTTCAACTGATATGATGAATCTTCAACAACAACAAAAATAACATTTTTAACAAAGTAGATTAAAGATTTTCATTTTGAATCAGGTACAGTTTAACTCAACCAAAAATACGAATTTGCAACAAAGTAGGTACATTTGAAACCAAACAGGTGAATTTGCAACCAAGAAGATAATTTTTTACCAAAAATGACGAACTTTGAACAAAATACATGAATTTTTTTTTCAATTGAAAAAATAATTTTGAACGAAAAAAGATGCTTTCTTTTAAAAAAATGTAATAGTTGATATTTTAACCAAATAATATTTTTATTTTAAATCAAAAACAGCTACATTCCATCAAAAAACAATTTTTCAACAAAATAGTTGAATTTGCAGTCAAGACAGAAAAAAAATCAACTATAATGTTGAAGTTTCAAGCCAAAAAGACGAATTTTCAACAAAAAAACTTTATTTTCAACCAAATAATAATATTTTTATCCAAAAAGATGAATTCTCAATGAAAAATGCAATAGAGGAAATTTCAACCAAAAAAGAAGAATTTTCAACAAGATTGTTTAATTTGAAACCAAAGAGATGAATTTTTGATAAAATACATGCATTTTCAGCTACAAAAGATCAATTTTTAAGAAAATAGTGCAATTTATCACCAAAAAGGTGAATTCTCATCCAAGAAGGTTAATTTTTACCAAAAAAGACGAATTTTAAACAAAACATGAATTTTAAACTAAAAAGATCAATTTTCAACCAAAAATGTCATAGCTAAATTTTCAATTACAAAATTAATTTTCAACGAAAAAAGATAAATCCTCAAATAAAAATGTAGCTCATACATTTCAACCAAAAAAAAATTAATTTTTATTTAAAAACAGTTTCATTCAACCAAAAAAAAACTAATTTTCAACAAAACATTTAAATTTTTAACTGAATGAAATGATTTTCTTTCAAAATCGTTCAATTTCGAACAAAATAATTAAATTTTTAACGAAATAATTAAATTTTTAACTAAAAAAGATTAATTTTCAATTAAAATAATAAGTAAAATAACTGAAATAGTTAAATTTCCAGTTAAAAAATTCAGTATCAACCAAAGAGAAATGAATATTTAACTTTGAAATTATTTTTTTATTTCTTTCTAAGTGTTTTTATAGATTTTAGACAATTTTTAATCCCAAGGTGAGAGAAGAATGTCAATTTTCCTATATTGGGCTATACATTTCTATGGCCATCTGTCACCGCAATTTGAATAGAGAAAATGAAAAAATAGTTGGAAAAGCAATAAAATTGATTGATTCTCTCTATTATAAAAAGTACATGCATTTCGGCTAACTTCATGCGTAGTCCCTAAACCCTATTGGTAAATTCAGTTAGCCATTTACATCTAATGTAAAAGTCACAATAGAATCAGCCAACCAGCTTTCGAGAATCGAAAGCAAGATTCGATAAGTCGATAATGTAAAAAAAATTCGATAACTCGATAATTCAAGTAGGCGCAAATTTCAAAAGAGTCAACATTTCTGGCTTAATTATTATAATGAATTAATACAATAGTTAAAAATTTGGATTACAAATAAGTGTGTTTAAGTCGAATTAGTTATAATTTATCGTTAGTTTCTCTAAACATAGGGGAAAGGGAAGAAAGTGTTTTCAAAATTCAAAACAAAA
>CAKNYM010053991.1:324293-338094 GCA_932195095.1 Andricus curvator | reverse complement strand
TCAGTAGTGCAAGCGCACCAAACCTTCGTGTGAAACAAAAAAAAAGAGAAACCACCCGAACTATTGGGGTGTAAACCCGAACTACACGGGAATTCTTCGCTCAGTGTGGCGTGCGTTGTTTGGCTTAAAATTTTCATTCTCGTTTTTTTTTTAATTTTGAAATTGCTATAACTCTGATAATTTTCTTTTTATCTAAAAAAACCGTAAGGATAAATTATTAGAATTTTCGAGTACTATGAATAGCCGTACATCGCATTTTTAAATCTTGGAAAAAAATCTTCTTAAAAATTTTCAAAATGCTCGAACTTTTGAATTTGTATCACAAACAGCTGGCTATTCAACTCATCCTTTCTTTTTACACCCTTAAAAAGTGCGCCAAAGCACAATCTAATCCAAGTAGTCTTTCAAAAGTTATCCGATACACAGACAACGACAACGACAGACATACACCAACGTAAAAACATTTTTTCTGACTCAGGGGGCCTAAAAACGTCGACATTTGATGGAATCCGCGAAAGTCATTCTTCACATAAAACCAATACCTTCTCATTGAGATGAGAATGTAAAAATGAGATCATTTTCAAAATTAGGCAATTTTTTTTAAGAGATCCGTAAGTTTTCATCGTGATTTTTGGTCGATTTCAACAAGATTCATAAATTATCTTAAAGATTTTTTTGAATCGAACACAAATATAAAATGTTTCAGATAATTAATAATAAATTAGATTAGCTACGTCAGGATATTTTTTAAAACGCAGTGAAATATTTTTTTCTTTACACATACATGCAAAACCCTCGTTTGGCCACCGTTTACAGACATCGAAAATGGCCGATTCCGCACTGTGCGCGAAAGCAATGAGCAAAATCCCCAGCATCGATGACCAAAACGCTGTTACCGATTAGCAAAATGGTCTCCACGGTTACCAAAAGATTTTGGCCACCGGTGGCCATCTAGCGTCGTAAGCGGTTACTATGCGAACATCATTTTGGATGATGTTGGGTTTATTTCGTTCGTGACAGTTTGTTTTCGTTCATTTTATTTCAAGTAATTCGTTGCATGAAGAGATTAAAGAGTTCATTACAAGCTAAGGTGCAAACAGCAAAAAAATCATAAAAATGGATTTCGCTGACGAAGACAGCATTGCAAGTTTAGTTGACCTACAAAAAATGATAGAGGAAGCAGACAACATGCGACGAGTTATGTTTTCTTTTATTTTCAGGAAAGATAAAAATTTTGGGAGATATTTTTTTGCCTTGCGGGGGGCTCCCCCCCCCCCTCGAATTTTCTTCAAGTCTACACATGTCGGGTTTTACATAGTATTCTATAAAGAAAAATAGTGTTCGATACTCGAGTCCTCACGGGCGATTTGGTCACTGTTCGTGTGAAGGAGCCGCGTGAACCCTTCATACTCGCAGTGACCAAAACGCCCGTTTGGCCTCTCGTATCGAAATATACTATTAATATCTTCTTTAAACTGACTACTAAATTTTGTAGCGTTGACTTAAAACCTAACTTTAAACGAAGAGAATCAAAGCCTATAGCTTAATGTCTCTGTTTTGTAATTTAAAAAAGAACTTATATTTTGTTATTAACATTATATTGAAAAACATACCTACTGCTTATATTCCGTTTCATTTTGTCTACATCGTTTTATTCTTTAAAGACAATAACCGTCTTTATAATATATTTATCAAGCGCCAAGCGCGAGTGTCGCAATGAGAATGTAATCGTAAAAGCCGCAGGTGCTTTGAAAACCGTCCTTAACAACAAATTGAAAAACAATTTCAGTTTCAATTTATGACTGTAGTCCATCAGGGGTTTAAATCACAGTTTTCAATTTAACTTACAGTATTTATAATATTTGAAAAAATGCAGTTGAAATGCACGCATTAAGCGTACGAAAACGAGTGCGAAGCGCGAGAGCGAACCCGTGCACCCTATTATGCGCAGTTGTGTAGTCGAGGCCTGGCGGGCCCTGGCGCCACAAGGGTACTTTTTTGGAAGGCTTGGCCGCGTCAGGCCGCTTTCTTCTGGCTCGAAAAATTGTTCTAGTTAACATTCCAAGGGCTATTTACACAGTATTAAGAATTTAATTTCACAACAGTGTAAAGCTTATTTTATGTCAGCAGTACGTTATAAAAATTTATTTATCGCAATGTATCATAGATTGTATTATGATTCGAAATTTCTTGACTACAGTGAATCATGTTTGTGGGATTTTCCCAAGTTATAAATTGATTCTGTTGACCGAATTCATTTCAAATCGCGCAGATAATCTATGCTCAAGTCACTGAATTATTTGCCACTAAAATATGTTGTTTTTCAAAGGGAATAAGATGAAACGTATCTTGCCGATTTGTCGAAAATTTTTTTTGACGAAGTTATGTGTATTTCAATTTTGAAAATTGGATATGCGGATTATCAAAAAATAGTTTAAATTTTTGTTAAAATTGTGATCTTTTTTTTTAAATATATAGTAGGTACAGTGAAGTCTCATTTATTTCAAGTCCCCCCTATTTCAAAACCCCCCTATTTCAAACCCCCCCTATTTCAAGTCCCCCGTACACGGCTATTCCCAATTGCGCAATTCCGTCAACTCCCACCATGGTCCCTGTACACTGTCCTCCGCGTCAGTGGCGGACCAATGAAAAAAGAGGCCCGAAGAGCGCCCTCGTTGGTTCAAATTGAGTATTTTATCATGACGTGATGGGAATACGTCACACAACTTTTTCGATAAAATATTCTAAACGTAAGTCATAAATGCACGAATCGTAATATTTCTCAAGTGTAGAATCTATTTTCTCAGTCATGTTCCATTCTTTTGTCGATTCACGACCTTTCACTGTCACGCAATAAAATAAAATATCCAAAATTTCAGGTTAGTGATGAGATCGGGTACTTGCTAACCTCAAATTGATGATAGTTGCTTGTATTTCGTGAAACTGAAAGGTCGTCACTCGATAAAAGGATGGGACAGGACTGGTCCTATATGGTAACCTTCCTGACGACTGACATTTCCACCTATCCTAGCATTATACACTTGAAAACTATTAAAACTTTAACGACCACTGTTGCAGCTGAGCAACGTTCACTATTTTCGAGTTTCCTAATTTTCAGGTAACAAGCTTAGAATTCTGCAAAATAAATACGTGCATTAGATCGAAGTGGACTATTCCGCATCTCGTGAGGTGGTGATGAGTTATCGTATACTCAATAGAAACTGAGAAAATTATAAATATTGAAAAAAAATTTTTTTTGCAAAAATCGATCAAAAAATGACCATACATTATTCCTGAATTTTTTCAGAATTTTTATTCAACGGGATCAAGGCTTGGTCCTTAAAGGGTTAATATTCACACATTTGTAACTTACTTTCACGTTTAGATTATTTTCTCCAATAACGCGTGCGCAGTCCCATATATGCTAACCTTTCTGGCGGCTGACATTTCCACCTAGCCTAGCATTGCTGCGAAATATTTGAGTCGTTTTTTGATTCTATTATATTGATTTTTAGTTGGCAAATTGTCGAACATAAAAAAAACCCTGAAAAAACACAATCGCACACATGATACGCGAATGCGCTAACCCCCTTGAGCTGAGAAATTGCGTGGGCCAGCCGTTCTAGGAATGTGGGGTGTATTTATCTGTATTATTATCGATAGTATTTATTGATTTCAAATCAACCCGCGCCTTTCGGTACATGAACAGTTGAAAAAGTTGCTTAGAGCAAGCGCAGCGATACAACACCGGGGAGCCAATGAACGTCGTTTAAACAAAAAATCCTGCCCACTCGCAGTAGATGTGGGGGCCCTTCCAGCCTTGAAAATAAAGAATCCTTACGTTTCAAGCACGCGGAAATGTCGGAGACTTTACTGTACTTGATATTTTTAAATTTCTGTATCTGATATAATTTCGTGTCCTTTTTCGAAATTCGTTGGAAAAATTAAATAAGTTCAAAAGTGACAAAATGGCGGTGGTTTTTGTGAACATATTCAAAGTCAATTTATTTTAAATTCCATCGTTTTTTTTCTCCTGATTTTTTTTCTAGATTCGCTCACATGTAATATTATACATATATACACTAGACTTTCGATTTAAGCACGGGTTTGGTTCTGACATTGGCTTTAATCGAAAGTCTCCAAACGTAAACAGTCAGGGCCGTGTCGTAATGTTGCACAACGTGACGCAGTTACAGTTAGGCCGTTGGGGTACTGGGCTTTATCGCTATGCCACTGTTCTGTCTAGGGTGGCTGACCGCGGACGATCTCCTCTGTCGGCCCCGCGGCTCCTCTCATCCACCGGCGTCAATTTTCGAAACGCATAAATCGAAAGTCTACGGTATTATAGATATATTATATATTTTTTTATTATTAATATTAGTATTGTTAATTAGTATTATTATTATCATTATATTAGTGCATCATAGATATTTTGCCCTGTGCCCGCGCCTTGGTGAGAAGAAACATATTTTGTCTGAAAAACGAAAATTAAAGTTTTTTGCCAAAACGACACAAGATACGAAAAAGTCCAAAGAATAAAATTGTTTCTTCAAAGAAGTTCTAGAAAAGCATCTCTTGGCACTTTTTTCAATCTCGCGTTATTTTCAAGATTTTTTTGAAAATATTTGTAAAATCCTTTAAAATTTTTTTTAAAAAATACAATTTTATGGTGTCATAAAAAAGCAATGAAGAATATAAATTAACAGTTTCAGCCACTTTTACATGAATCAGTAAAGACAAAAATAAAAAATATGCCCGCTTCGCGGGCACATTCTCATGGCGCGCTTCGCGCGCGGCTCGCTTCGCTCGCAAGTTTGAGCGCGCCTAGGGCGCGCGACTGTTGGATCTCGCGCTTTACGCTAGGCTCCTCTAGATTTTTGAACTTCGTGTTCGACTTCGATGAAAAGAAAAAGTTTGTTTGCAAATCTTATAAAATTATCAAAACCTCTACATATTAAGTGATTGTTAAATTTGCTTTTATTTTAGACTGAAAAGGAACTTTATTTACTCAAGGTTCTATCGACCTTAAGGAACACATTCTCATCCAGACACTCGCGCTTCGCGCTCGATATTTGATTTGAAAATAATTTGAACCGTATGATAGAAACAAAAAAGTTTGAGCGCACTTACGGCGTGCGATTTGGTAAATACACTGAGCGCGCACTTTGTGCTTCGTGTTATATGTTCTTCATATACAAATTACTAAATTTGTATTTGATTTCAAATGAAAAGTAATGATATAATTCAGGCGACAAATTTTATTAGTTAACATTTTATTTTAGCTTGTGCCGTTTATCAAAAAAGTTAATTTTTTCATTTTGAATATATTCTTACCACAAAAATTGATTACGGGTGTGTAAGTCTTTTTTGAATGCACAATTTTTGTTCATTTATATGTTTTCGTACCTTGCATTGTTTTTTCAAAAATTTGATTTTTTTTACTGTCAATGTTATTTTCACGAATAAAACAAAAACCACGCATCCTATCGAAACATGAGTCACAATAAATTTGTACCTCTTCCTTGGATGAACAAATTTTGTTTCGGTCATTTTTTCGTAGCTGGTAATATTCGTCTGAAAATTTGATTTTTCTATTTTCAATGCTGTTTTTTACGAATAAAACAAAAACTACGCGTCATATCAAGAAGTGAATGATAAGAAATTTGTAGATCTTTTTTAGGTGCACAATTTTGGTGAGATGACCTTTTCTGGTATCTTGCATAGTTTTACAGCAAAATGGCTTTTTTGATTTTTCATTAATTTTTTGTGCGATCAAAATTTGAATTTTTTATTTTTCGAAAAATTCAAAAAGTTGTCATGAAAATATTATAGGGTGTTCAGGAATCAACGTTTTTCTCCTCTTGACTTTTTTTCATATCGTGCGTTTTTCGGCTTAAAATGATCATTTTCGTTTGTTTTTTGGAATTTTGAAAATGCTATAACTCTTACAGTTTATAATATAGAAAGGACAACTGAGCGTCCGAGTTTCGGAGTAAAAATTGCGAAATTAAAAAAAAAAAAGATTAATTTAGCAATTAGTGATTTGAGGATATGATATTCGGAATCTGCCATTTTTTCAATTCCTGGATTATGTAATTTGTTTGAAATAGTTTGAAATTTGATAAGTTTGATAAGTTTGAGGAACATAATTAAGATTGTTTTTTGCAGTTCCAAGTACTTTAGGTTTTGGCTCATCGATATATGTTAGAAATATGTGAAGACTAAAATTTCATTTGGCTAAAAAACGTGGTTAAAGTACCCTCTCACTAAAAGAAATGATGAGGATTAAACTTATGTTTTATGTGATGTTTTTTATACAAAAAATCATTTTCAACGTTTTTGAAGTATTTCCTACATTTAAAACATATAAAATTCGCTTTCAAATATTTGAAAATGACTAATAGGTAAAGTAAATAAATTAAAAACAAAATATTTATAAATCTTGAAAGTATAGCTCATAAGAACCACTTGCCTAATCCTATCTTATTTTCAACCGCGCATTGCAAAATTATATATTTTTCTAATTTCGTAATTTTTTCTTGTTGATGAACAGTCAACGAGAAAGCTTTATACTTGTAAATATTTGTTGCTTCATATGAATATTAATGAATTCACAATAATTACCATAAATTTCTAGGAACTTTGCAATCATTTTATCTGGTAACTTCATTTAAATTTTCGGTAAATTTCAAGATATTTTTTGTAAGTTTCAGGTTTCAATAATTTAATTTAATAATAATAATAAAAAATTTATGTGAAAGTACCGCCAGACCACTTTATTTTGTAGGACTAGACCACTGATTATGCGTCAATAAAAATGGAAGTATCTACACGTACCGAGAAAATCTGGCTATTTGTGTACAATTCCTTTTTCCAGGTCTATATTTGTACCGGAAAAATTCGCCTATTTGTACCGACATGTTGGTACCCTTAGCCACAGCTATACCAAAATTCTTATGCATCGTATATATTGTCATTAAAATTGAAAAATCATGTTTTTACTTGATTAACTGATCTTTTTCCTATTTGAAACTATTTTTACATTCTCATCATAATGAGAAGGTATGTATTGGTTTTATGTAAAATTTGTCTTTCTCGGCTTTCATCAAATCTCCACGTTTTGAAACCCCGTGAGTCAGAAAATACGATTTTTACGAAGGTCTGTCTGTCGTCTACCTGTAGTCTGTAGGCACGATAACTTTCGAAAGACTGATCATATGATTGAGCTTTGGCACACGTTTTTGAGACATAAAAATAAAGAACAAGTTCGTTATCCAGCTATTTTAAACCAATGGTTCTGATTTTATCCTTTGAAAATGCTTTTTAAGAAATAAAAAATTCCATTTTCCAGGAAAACTATATGAGGTATGAAAAAAATGTTAAGAAGCAAAATTGTTCATTTAAAAGAGATGAACAAATTTTGTTGAGACCATTTTTTTGATAAGACACATATTTTTAGTTTCAATCGTCAAAAATGTTATTAAAAAAAAATCATTTTTCGGTAAAACTATGCAAGATACGAAAAAAGATGAACAGACAAAAATTGTCCGCCGAGAAAATATCTACAAATTTGTTGTTAATTTTTTTTAAAGGGCGCTTAGTTTTTGTTTTAATCGTAAAAAAAACATAAAAAATTGTTTAAATTAAGTTTTTGGAAAATAAATATAAGATTCGAAAAAAATGAATAGACAAAAGTTGTTCACCCAAAAGAGATCTACAAATTTGTTCTTAATAATTTTCTGATGGGGTGCGGAGTTTTTGTTTTAATCGTAAAAAAATACATAAAATAACAAAAAAATTAAATTTCTGGAAAAACCGCACAAAATACGAAAGAAATGAATAGACGAAAGTTATGCATAAAAAAAAGATCGACAAATTTGTTATAAATTATTTTTTCATAAGACGCGTAGTTTTTGTTTTAATCGTGAAAAATGACATTACATTACCAATAATCAAATTAAACTGTTGGAAAAAAGACACAAGAGGTACAATATAATGTTTAATAACAAAATCGTTTGCCTAACTCAAATCTAAAAATTTGCTTTTGATCTTTTTTTCTCACGAGACGCGTGATGAGAATGTGTTCGTTAATGCTGGACCTTTAACAAAAGAAAATTCACAATCACTAAATTTCAGTTGTGGATTATTTGACCTTTAATTTTAAAAGTCCTATGCAAAAATGTGAGGGAAGTACAATGACCGAGTGAGAACTAGTGAGCCGCGCGCGCAGCGCGATGTGAATGTTCTGAAGTTCTAAAAATTGTTACTTGCACCTTTAATGATCCTCTAAGCGCTATGCAGCAATAAAACCAAATTATACGTCGTAAATTGTCATTAAATTTAAATAAATTATAAAAAATCATTAATCGTTTCAAATTATTTTTCTACTACATGTATATATGGTTCAGTATTTCTCAACAAAAAAAGTGAGAAAACAATGTGCAACATTGTCCTAAATGATGAGAGATTAGAACAAGTTGATAAATACATATATCTAGGTAGCCTATTCACAAGTGACGGGAAGGTAGATGGGGAGTTAGATAGGCGCATAAATGAGGGTCAGAAGGTTATCGGTAGAGCAGGGTCCATTCTCAGAAATAAAAACATATCAAAAATAGCTGAAATGGCCATACGTAATTCTATATTTGTACCGACTGTACTATACGGTAGCGAGACATGGACCCGTCAAGAAAAGGATAAGAGTAAAATTAACACGATTGGCATGAAACCTCTGCGCACAATTTGCGGGAAAACACTGATGGACAAAGTGAGAAACGAAATAATCCTCAAAGAATGTGGTGCAAAACAGACAATAGTTGACACATGGGAAATAAATTAGTTAAGATGGTTCGGACATGTTGAAAGAATGAAAGATGAACGACTAACGAAACAAGTGTATAAAGGTAAAGTAAATGGCAGTATGCCCAGAGGCAGACCGCGAAAAGAATGGTTAGAATGTGTGAATGAGACCTTAATTACGTTGAAATTGGAACACTTCGCAAAAAATCTCTTATCATAAGTGTAATCACTTTTGTAAAATTATCCGAACGAGCTTTAACGTATCCAGCCATACTGAATACTGATACTCCATAAAAATAAAGCCTTTTAGCCAAAAAACGTTGATGATTAATTATTTCGATTGATTTTATCAAACTGACCATATATTTTCCGCAGCTTTGAAGGCGCGTAACGTCACACCATGTGTTTCGTGCCATGAGGGCGCCGCTATTTCGTTTAAAAAATCGACATTTCCGGTTGATATTTTGTTAATATACCATTAAGCCATTTCCCTTTCAGGGTAGGCGTGACCCTACCCGATTCGGGTAGGTTTCTAGGTGGATAGTTTCTTGTAGTAAATAACTACAAGTGTGGGCTCACCACACCCACGATGTGCCAACAGCACTCAGTTTTCTCGAATGGTCACCCATCCAAGTACTAACCGCGCCCAACGCTGCTTAACTTCAGTGATCTGACGAGAACTTGCTTTTTCAGCGTGGTATGGCTGTTGGCCATACTTGTTACTTTTTAATAAATTATTAAATAAACAAAATAAAGTTTTAATTTCACATTTAAATTCTTTGGGAGTCAAAGTTTATAAAAAGCTTGACTATAAGGCAAACAAAATTTCTGTGGATGACCCTATGGGGACGGCGACTGACACTTGTGGCCGCTAGGGTCGCTAGTGCGCGTGGAGATACACAAGATGACGGTTCCAACGGTGGTAACGTCTGCTATTCGAATTATATCAGTCCTTCCTAACGCAGCGTTGAGGTGTTAGCTTAAAGCACTATTTTTGAAATGCCAGGTGTGCATGCGGCAATTGGATGTAAAAATAAAGAAGCAAATCGCTTTCCAAATAACAAAAAACTAAGGAAACTGTAGATAATGCCTTGTGTCTGCCTATCTTAAGGTAAAATGGATCTATTCCACATCTTATTAACTTTAAAAAAATCATTGACTGATAACTGGTCGGCGCTGCCCCTCCTTACCCTATGTAGTTTCTTTTAGGGTTGGAAAATCAGCTTATGCTTATGATGAGAGTTATTCGCGAAAGTCTTCAGAGCGAACTTAAATTAATGGCTTTTAGGTCTTTCTATTTTTCGCGATTTGTCTATTATTTAATAATTTTTTTACGGCTGCAAAGAATTCGGTATAAGACTTGAAGAAATGTTTAAATTTTTTTCAAAATCAACACAAAAAGATTGTCAAGTTTTTTTGCACCTGGCACTTGGCACCGCTGCGCTGGCAAGTTGCCTAGTCCAAGCAGCATAAGTTATCGCAATATTGTGTAATTGTATGTAGTCATTTTTGAAAAGTTAAATCATCAAAGTTGAATCAAAAGTTAAAAATTATACCATACCTTTGTTAACCGAAATTTGGTGCGCGTAGCATGGGGAAAATGGAAATGGGGGCTAGATTCAACAAGTATTTTTAGTGAGCCTAGTCATTTCATAAAATTATAGCGAAATCGATTAATTTTTAGTTAAGGTGTAGATCTCGAGACAGTGAGGGTACGTGGGTTAGCTTTCGCAGATGACAAGGTTGTTATAGCAGAATCAATCGAAGACTTGCAAAGAATGTTGAGCAAACTAAATACAAGCATGAAGAACATGGGCCTCAAAATTAACGTAAATAAAACAAAAATCATATTGTTTGAAGGAAAAGGTGAGAAAACAATGTGCAACATTGCCCTAAATGATGAGAGATTAGAACAAGTTGATAAGTACATATATTAAGGTAGCCTATTCACTAGTGACGGGAAGATAGATGGGGAGTTAAATAGGCGCATAAGCGAGGGTCAGAAGGTTATCGGTAGAGCAGGGTCCATTCTCAGAAGTAAAAATATATCAAAAAAAGCTGAAATGGCAATACATAATTCTATGTTTGTACCGACCGTGCTATACGGTAGCGAGACATGGACCTGTCAAGAAAAGGATAAGAGTAAAATTAACGCGATTGACATGAAACCTGTGCGCACAATTTGCTGGAAAACACTGATGGACAAAGTGAGAAACGAAATAATCCTCAAAGAATGTGGTGCAAAAGAGGCAATAGTTGACACATGGGAAAGAAATCAGTTAGGATGGTTCGGACATGTTGAAAGAATGAAAGATGAACGTCTAACGAAACAAGTGTATGAAGGTAAAATAAATGGCAGTATGCCCAGAGGCAGACCGCGGAAAGAATGGTTATAATGTGTGGATGAGACCTTAATCCGAAAAGACATAAGAAGCCATAGAAACAGGAGAGCTTGCATGAAAAAATGCATGGACGTCAAGGAAGCTAGAGAAGTATGCCAGGACAGAAAAATGTGGCGACAAATAGTTTATAAAAAGAATGTGAGTAGAGTGAATGACGCCTGAAACAAAAAAACTTGGATACTAATGGGCCCGAGTGGGGAACCTCACATAACAACCTTGTGAGGCTCTTCACTTGGGGTGATCGCTAGAGAGATTGATCAGCAACCTGGGTCGGAGCAGTGTTGCAGAACGAACGTGTTATTTAAGTAAATAACACGAAAATTCTAGATCAATCTACAAAATCTATACCTCCTTCCCAACACTACTATTTTCTAACCGAGCAAGTCACGCCTATACCCCGAAAGGGAAATGGCTTAATGGTATAATAATAATAAAATTCAGTAAAAATTATTCATTATTTCTGCGATTCCCTTCTCAATAAAACTTTAATTGCCTAAAGGAAACTTTTGTTTCGCGAAAATACTCCGTCTTTGTATTTGACTAAATGCTGAAATCTCCTCAGAATATTTCTTCATCAACGGAACGCACGTGGCTGACGTCATAAACTCTCGGAATATCCTCAGCTCTGTACGTAACCGCGTTGTGCGCCTCGATCCAAATATGAAACGATTTTATGTACTGTGTAGTTTGATTCACGTTAGCACATAAAATTTACATTGCTGGAAAACATGAAAGAAAAGATTATTGCAAAGATTGTAAATCGTTCCAGTAAATGCTTAAATATTGGAAGTCAATCAGACTTTTCAGTAACCCTAATCTATTGCGGAAATCGTCTACAAAATAAAAACGTAAACGATACCAGAAGGACTGGTGAACAAAGATCAGTACAAAGATCAGATAAGTGCAAAGATTAATGATTACTTGGTAATCAGCCATAGATTGGTTTTAGCAGCGTATTTACAAGGTAATTTTCTACAAGTCAGTGCGTTTATAAGATTTTGAACATTTGGATACGATTTTTGTAATAATCTGTATTAAGTCGCAAATATGCTACTACACTCTAAAAAAAAGAAACTTTTCATTCTGTTGAAAATCTAAAAACCTGCGTTGATATTAATGTTTTCCAATAAGAGGAATTTAAACATCTACGTAACACTTTGCAGGTACATTTGCAGGTACAGTCGTTCATTCCATTTAAAAAAATCTAATTATCATCGCTCACTGAGCGCGCGACTCGCTAGTTTGATTGCGCCTAGGCCTAGAGCGCGCGTCTGTCGCATCTCGCGTTTCGCATTCAATAATTGGTTACCTCGCGCTTCGCGCTCGAATATTTATTATTTACACTCGGAATGCTTAAATGGAACTTTAGAAAAAACATCTCTTTTAGTTCCCAGTTATTGTATGCATCTGCATACGCTAAATTTTCTACAGAGTGAAGTATAGCTGAAGATTAAATTGCTCAAATCTCTGTAGGCTTTGAGGTATACGTTCTTATCGTGACACTCGCGTTTCGCGCTTGATTTTCGACATTTTTAAATGTATATTTATTTTCTGAGCTACCTTACAATAAAAAGCTACAATTTTTTCTTTAGGCATTCTTCCCGTCTTTTGGCGTAATATTTTGGCAATTTTGAACGTTGAAATTCCTCCAAAAACTTTCCCCCGTATTTCGCGTCGTTTGACGCATAATTTTAATTTTCGATTTTTTTCATAGTACACTGGAAATCCCATTTCAGTGCGATTTCGGTTCTGGTCAGCATTTTCGATGGATAAAACCATAACCGTTGATCAAGGAATGCTGGTTAACGAACTCGTTCTTTCTTTTAGGACCTGAAAAAAGTGTGCCAAAGCTCGATTTGATCCGTTCATTTTTTCGAGAGTTATCGTGTTTACGGATGGATGGACAGACAGACGCCATCGCCAAAACTTTATTTTCGGCTTCAGGGGGTCTCAAAACGTGGAGATCTGTTAAAAAACTGAGGTGTGAAATTTTGGACAATTCTAATACTTTCTCAATCATAAATGATGAGAATATAAAATCTTTAAAAAGTACAAAAACTGTTCCATTACAATTGTATGTTTCACATATATAATTATATATATATAATAAATTGTGTAATTTTATTCGTTTGCCAAGATATTCAACGACTTAAAAAAATTGCAATCATAGCTCGTATTAGTGTTAAAATCATTAATGTCAACGTTGGAGTTACCAAGGCTTATAGCGAACACTAAAATGATCGTAATTGGTTCATAAGCAAAGAAGAAAGTCACGAGATGATTTTCATAATTTGAAAACGGGAAAGGATCGTAGATTTTTTTAGAATTGATCTGAGTTTGATTAATTAATTGTTTATTCAATACTATAACGTAATAAAATGAATTAAGATGAAACCGCAAGTCCAGGATTGAAGTATACCATGACCGCAATAAAAACCGGTGTTTTCCAGACTCCAGCGATAATACTTTGAACGCATTAAAACTAATTACACCCTTTTGTGACATGAAATCTGTGATTTTTTTCCACTTGACGTTATTTATAAAATATTATGTATGCTATTTACTTCAGGGATTTTAACCAATGAATGTATGTATAATAT
>CAKNYM010053991.1:312964-324193 GCA_932195095.1 Andricus curvator | reverse complement strand
GTTCAATCCTCAGGGATCACAGTCGTGCAGTACCCTACATTTCTGTTTCCCATATTTGTCCCGTTTTCCCTCCTATTATTCTTAAAATTCCCTATAATCTCTTTTTTAATTGGATCCCTTTGTACCCCTTTTTCCTTTTTTTTCTAAGTGCCGATTCATTTTTCAAGAATTTTCATAAATAGAAACATGACGTACCAAAATAAGAGCATACACGGAAAAAAAGTGCTGGAAATTTTCATTAACCGAGTCTGTGACTTTAGGATAGGTCTAAAAGCATTTGGAAATTTGAAAATGTCGTATTGGAAAATCAATCAACGGCCATACCACGCTGAAAAACCCAGTTCTCGTCAGATCACTGAAGTTAAGCAGCGTTGGACGCGGTTAGTACTTGGATGGGTGACCCCATTCAAGAATACTGACATGAGTGCTGTTGGCACATCGTGGGTGTGGTGAGCCCACACTTGTAGTTATTTATAACTACAAGAAAAACCTAGAAACACTACCCGAATCGGGTAGTGTCACGCCTACCCTGAAAGGGAAATGGTTTAATGGTATGCAAATAGTGCTTGAAGAAATATAAGACTTCGTAAATTGCGTCCAGCATAGTGAGTGAAGCACTCCTAGACTCCATCAACAAAATATCACAGAAAAATTTGTAAGCCGTTCACACTCCAATATTAAATTCTCGAAGACAGTCAAGGAAGGGTTCATAGAGTGTCAAGCTACCCATTTATGCTAATAAAAAAATATAATTTATTTTTTAAATTTATAATATTATTAGCTTTAACTTATATATTTATTTAAATATAATATAACACACACAACTACTACTTATATTAATCGCTCGCTTTTTACGCTCTAAAAAATCGGACGCACGCTGCGGGGATTAGAACTGCCTATCCTCTAGACACGATACTAACGCAACTCATTCCTAACCGCTCAGCCCATCGGCTAATCATTCGCGCTGAAAACACGGTAAAAAATCTTGGCGTTGTGCTGCAGCTGAAAACTGCATGGCCGCGTAAAAAGAATTTGAGTGAGGGCTGCGAATTAGACAACTTGCTGCAAGACTGACTTTGCATAAGAAATTAAACACATTGCTTAAACAATTTTTGTTTAAATAATGAAAAAATATAATTTTTCACGGAAAATTATTTTTTGACCAAGGGATGATTTTACATAAAAAAAAATATGTTTTTTCTTCATTTAAACTAAAATTGTTTAAATAATTTTTTCAAATTTGTGAGATATAACATAAAAACTAATTGCACCGTTCGATTCTATGGAAAAAAATATTCAGACATATTCAGACAATTTCATATGTAGTATAAATAAATAATTACATAGTACTACGGCACATGATAAAATTTCTGTTTAAAAATTAAATTGAGTTATTCTTATTTTTTAAATTAAATAATTTGATTCTAGATTGAAGAAATTAATAACAAGTCAACAAAAAATCAAACTTTTTGTCCTTTGTGCACTTTTTGTGAGACGCACTGTTTATAAGTTGCAGCGTTATACAAAATTTATTTTAATAAAACTGATGTATTTACCAAATTATATCAATAAATTATTGATAAACAAAATTTTAAAGTTAGGAAAAAACCTACTTACGTTTACACTCTTAAAAGATGAAAGAATTATTGAGATAAATTCGAAAATACTTTTTATAGATTGTTATTAAAAAATGGTTATTTTAAATGAAACAATTGTTGTGTATCTTTTTGAAAAATAATAACCCAGATATTCGATTCTAAATATCTCGGGGACCTCTCAGTGTTTCAAGAAGTATTAGTGTTGACTCGATTAACTTCTAAACAACTTTTTATTATTTATTGAAATTATAAATGTGAAGATGGCTTCTATGTAAATGTTTTTGTAATGAAAAACCAACACATTTTATTCTATTATGAGACGCATTCTAATATTTCATTTCAATATTTTTATAAATATTTTATGTACAGAAATACGAACGATCTGCTTACATCCAGTTTTTTGCAATGTAATAATAGCCAAATGTATTATAAGTAATATCGCGAAGATTGAGAAAGACGTAGGAATACTTAATACCACTAAAAATTTTGAAGCCTGTAAATGTTCGTTTAAGAAACAATCGTGCAACTTTGTTAAAGGAATTTGATATCTAGCAGAATAAGGTAGCAAGTGAATAAAATTGTTCACCTCATCTAAATCTTGGAGATTTAAATCCTTTATGTGACCAGTTGTAAAAATAAACGATCGATTTTAAATTCAAAGAAAGGCATACCTTTTGTATCATAAATAATCATTTTAAATCATTCTCAATATATTTGTGCGTTTTACAAGTCTTCATCCAGTGTCTACTACATTCATACCAATGTGAATTTGTCACTGAGCGCGCCTCTGAAAATTTTCGCAGCCAGTCATGGAGTGTTTCCCTGACTCGTATTCGAGTTCTTTGTTTCTGAATCACGCACTTATTCTATTCAAGTCTTTGAAACTATGAAGAGTTTTTTTTATAACCATTTCATGACTGTATACATTTTTTTTTTGTAAATTGTCTGATAAGAATTCCAAGACTGTTGTTCCTTGACTGTGCTTGAAAACTTCCATGACTTTTCTTTATTTTTCTATGAAAATTCATGACCACTTTATAGAAAGTATACGAGACTTTATAAAAATGATGGCCCTTCCAAAAAAGTCCAGCACTAATCTATAGGAAATGTTCCAAGACTTATTTTTTCCGTGTACATTAATATTATTCAATATCACAATTTAAATAATGATTTTGCTACTAGTCTTGATTTTCGAAGTGTGACTTATGTAATTTTAGTTTGACATCCTTCAACTGAAAATAAGGAAAAAAATATAATTTTCATTGATATATTTTTAATTATTAATATATAGACACTGTGTCCACGGTATACATTTTATTTGAATTGTATTATTAAAATTTAAGTTTTGTTAAAAGGGTTGCGTTTATTGACGAACTACTGAACCGCTGTGATCCCTGATTATTCTGTATAGAATTTCGAACTCTGCTCTAATTAGAAAAAAATTTAATATTTTAATATTTGTTTAAGTAGTTTAGATCTAGGAAAATGCATGATTCTTTTTTGAACTTATAACCAATTCTTTAAGATTTAATTTTTAAAACGCAATCGTTCAAAAAGTTGTGCCTTTTTCGTTTTATTAAACTCTCGGTGCCCCGCGCTAATGTGGCTAAAAACCGGAGTTTATAAGGATCATGTAAAAATTCTTGTTTTCTCTTAAATCACAATACGTACGCGTCTGAAACTTGGCACAAACATTCCCAGTATGGCCCAGTTATTGCGATCATTTTCGCTCGTTGAACACAGTGAAAACAATTTTCTTTAATTTTTAAACAATTGTGACAAGTCATCGAAAAAAAATTTCAAAGTGAAAATGAATTTCAATGAAAAAGAAAGTAAGGGAGTGTGCATGCGTTATATGTACGGCTCATGTAAAAGTGATAGTCGTAAGTCTTACCAAATTATACAAGGAACATAACCTCTTCTACTTCATACGTTTCCCGAAACCTTGTTTACAATACAGAAATGGTCGTATTAGGAAAGAAGACTTCAAGAAACATTTCGACGAATGTAATAATAATTGCTTGAAATGTAAAGCCTCTCAATTTCGCCTCCTTTAAACCTAACCATGATCCTTCATTAATGTGTGGACCGATGTCCCTTCCTTTTTTATGCATTCCTTAAATTTTAAAGACTCTCTTACACACTGTTAAAAAAATCTGATCGAAATTTAATATACATGTGAGTAAAGTCATTTGCATATACCGTACATTAATTTTAATATACCATCATGTTGTAAAATTAATATACATGTATACTAAAGTCGGTAAAACAGAGTGCGTGAAAACAACAAGTTCTTTGATGCCTTCAGATCCTGTCAAATATTAAAAAATAAAGGAATAACCTTGAATTCGTCGACTTAATTCCTAATTACAATTAAAGTGCAACCTACGGGTGGAATTTTTTCTAAAATTCGCTGTGAATGTTAGAATTTTAACGTGAGTACAGGTGCTTGGAGGTTAGGTCTCTTAATTATTTGTTTAATTGAACTGTTCTCTTAAAAACCAGTGTAATTTATATTTATCTAGGAGAAAATATTATGTTTCATTATTTATAATTGAAAATTGCTGCCAAAATTGTTTTTTACTTGTGTAATGTGCAAATATCTTACTTTTCTGATAAATGATCAATATGCGGTATATGAAATTTAATAAAATAGTCTCTTAATGGCGATTTCATATACCTAGATTTTAGATTTAATATACAAATGTATATTAAATGTGTATTAAAATTGCAAACATTTTTAACAGTGCACCTTCCGTCAATCGGTCGTCGACCGACCAACATATCGGAATATCCATTCACACCTTCGGAAAATTCAGTTGAATCTAGTAATATTTTAGTTATCTTCTGAAACTGACTGAAAGTTTACAAAAATTTTACTAGATTTCACTGAATTTTGCGGAGGTGTGAATGGATATTTCGATACGTTGGCTGGTCGACGACCGATTAACGGAAGGTGTAAAAGAGCCTTTACTCTGCAATTATATTGTTAAATATATATTAAATTATATTATGACAACTTATAATAATAAATTACAGTAACAATAATAATGTTGAATGCAAGCATGAAGTGTGCATTTTTGTTTTTATTACGTTTTCAATGTATTATGAACTTTATTTATTTGCAATATTTTTGCATATTGTCAATTTTCTAATTTAATTTATATTTTTGACTTAAATTCAAAAAGGTAAGAATATTCTTCCAAATTATATATTCCTTTGTAACAGATTTGGCATTTTCCGAAATTTCAGCCTTGAAACAACACACTATACAATAACTATTTTTTACCATTTTCTTCCTTAAACACCATAAATTTTATGTTAAAACAAGTACAAAATACTCAAATTCTTTCTTTTACCTTCAATATTTATTGCAATCATAATAATATAATTAAAATTTAATAATATGAGAAACTTAACCTACTACAAACCTGTTTACAAGTTCAGCTTTTTTTACCACTATTAGGTTGCTTCCAGCAACTTAATCATCGTCTCAATTGAGCAAAACTATGTTTTTCTATTTCACACTTGCCCAATTTCGCACCCGGAACATCATCTTCATTTAATTTCACTCTGACAAAAGGTACAATTGTATACATTTTTATAAAATATGAGCGCAACTTTCATACTACGCGTGGTGCACATGGCAGCCGCACATGTGCAAGTAAACTTCCGATGTATGTATGTATGTATACCATTAAGCCATTTCCCTTTCAGGGTAGGCGTGACACTACCCGATTCGAGTAGTGTTTCTAGGTGGATAGTTTTCTTGTAGTTATAAATAACTACAAGTGTGGGCTCACCACACCCACGATGTGCCAACAGCACTCAGTATTCTTGAATGGTCACCCATCCAAGTACTAACCGCGTCCAACGCTGCTTAACTTAAGTGATCTGACGAGAACTGGGTTTTTCTATTGTATACTTCCTCTTCAGCTTTTCGATATGTTTGTTCAATGACCATATTTCTCTCTCCATTCTTAAGAATCTGCGCACATCGCGCGCCTTATTTTTCCTCAGCATGACAACGTCGTTCGAGTCGATCGGTGTCTTATTTCCAGGCGCTACTCGACCAATCACATGCATTCATTTGTTCCCCATCCGTGGTCTCTACACTGAGAAAAAAAATTGTTGGATCCAAAGAAATGCATTTCTTTGATTGTATTCATTTGAGCCAAAAAAACCGTTTACTTAATTGTACTAAATATTGTTTAAAAGCAACAAACTCGTGCATTGATTCAAAGGAATCATTTCTTTGGGCGCTATTTCTTTGAAATAAAGAAATATTTCTTGGCCTCAGAATATGAGATAATTAACTCAAGGAATTGATATCTTTAAAACTAAGAACCTAGTTTCCTTAAATCTTGCTTTCGCATCCAAAGAAATATTTTGTTAGTTCAATAATTTTGAGCCTTTGAATTAAAAAATATTTCATTTGAAATAAGTAACTCATCGATTCGTGAAACAAATATTTTGGTTTCTTTGAATCAAAGAAATATTAACATAAATGAAAGCAATATTAATTAAGTGAAAGCGATATTTCTTTCGTTCTAATAGAACGTGTCATTAGTCGAATAAAGTAATTTGTTCACTCAAGTAATAATTTATTCACTTGGAAGATATGTTTCTTTTAATAAATAGAGTGAAGCGATTTATGTGCAATAAATATTTCCTTCAAGTGAAGAAATATATTTTTGAAATAACTTCATACACCATTCGTTCGAAAAAATATTTTGGTAAAATTCCTTATTTGTACTGAGTAGTTAAGACATATACCGCCAGATGCGCAGATTTTATAGTCTTACAATAGAAATGGATTCTCCAGTCTTTAAGTTAGCCATACATTTTCACCGTAGATATAATCTGAAAAATGTGGTGATTGGTGTTTATCGGTCTTCCTAAGCATTGGTCAGTTGGTCTTGCTTGAAATTCTTTTTCCTACTCCGCGAAAATGAAAATAAATATATTATTATAAATTATCATCATTATAATTGCATTGACTATTTTTTTCAATGAATAGCCCTGCTTCATTTTCATACTTTAACTATTCTACATTTTTAAACAATAGGAGAACTTTCTGTTTGAGTAAATTGTTCTTTGAATCAATTAATATTTTCTCAACTCTGTTACGTCTTTTTTTTTTAACAATATGCCGCATCTTAGAAATAAATAAATATTTATTTCCGTTGAAAACAATTTCTTTTTTGCAAAGAAATGTTTAGTTTATCAAAAAATACGCTTATTTGAATCAAAGAATCATATATTTGGTTCGAAAGAAACTTTTGCTCAGTCAATAACAAATCTATTTCACTCAACGCATATTTTACAGTGTCGAGTAAGTATTTATATGCCTTAAGCTTCTCAGAGTTCCTCAGATCCAAACAAAAGATTTCTTTAATCTGAAGAAATATTTCTTCGGCCATATTCTGCTATACCATTTCTTTGAATCAAAGAAATTTCCTTTGATTCAAATAAGTTTTTTTTCAGTGTATGGTTTGAATAAGGTAAACACTGTCGAACAATATTTGTTGATATTGGAAAATTTGTTTTTATTAATCACGGGTTTCTGAATATTAATATTCGAATTTACACTCTAAATTTGAATCAGTCAAAAGTGACTGATTCACAGTCAATTTTGACTGATTCAAGCAGTCCGGATTTGACGACTGACAAATCAGTCATTTTGACTGTTTCAAATCGGTCATTTTAAATCACTGATGGAATCAGTCATTTTCATTGATTTAATCAGTCATTTTGAATTATTTAAACAGTAATTTTTATTAATTTAATCAGTCACTTTGACTGTTAAAATCAGTCATTTTGATTGATTTATTCATTTTTATTGATTGAAATATTTAATATGGAGTGTTTGATATGGAGGAATTAAATGGAGGATATTAATTTAAAAAATAATTGTATATATAAATATATTTATTAAGTCAACGCATACTTAACAACTATAAGGTTACAGTTTATCACATGTTATTCAGTAAAATATTCAGTGTTGTAACAGAGTTTTCCGCTTTTGAATTGGGAACTTTATACAACAAGTACTCGACGAAATTGTAAAAAAACTAGCGAATTCGCGTAGCATGCGTTCGTTACAAAATGCAGCTTAAATAAGGTGTCAAACGCTGCCAGGCCCTCTGACTCGACACATAAAATATACGGCTGGATCCTTCCTTGAGTCGTTTGTGAGAGATTTTCGACGAACTCATCGACGTTTCTTTCGCTCTAGAAATAAAAAAGAAATTTTTATTTATTATATGAACCTCGTCCCATAACAAAATCTCTCGACCACTCCCACCCCCTTGAACTGTTACGTAATTTAAGTACGGTCCCTTTCGTCCCTAAGTATATGTTTAAATTATATTTTCATAACTGAATTATAAAATGAATATTCTTACCTTTACAAATCTTATGAGGTCTTTTTTGGGAACCTCGTAACCTGGAGTCCCATTTAAAATGTTGTCATCAACTCGGACCCATTTTTTTCCTTTTTTTCAGGAAATTGGTTGTGGGCAGCAACTCAGGCAAAACAAGAAGAGCCTTTAAATTATCTGAAAAAAGATACGAACATTTATTGAATATACGCAGAATGATCGAAGCAAATTATGCTATGAGTAAATAAATACTTACGATCTATGATACTGCCCTGGTCCAAAACTTCCACAGCTTTCTTATAATTGCTCTGTGCATATCTTAAAATGCGTGGAGCATAAAATGCGGGAAATTTGCCCAAGAAATTCGAGGATTCGTTTCCGTATATTGTCCGGAATTCCAAGTCAATCTAAATATGTATGAAGAATGTACAATTATATTAATATATTCATAAAGACATCAATCTCAAAAAAAAAAATTTTAAGCAAATAAGCAAATAAGTTTCTTACCATTTCACCACCGTAATCGAAGAGTCGTGGATACTGCTTGAAAATATCATTCAGTGAAGGGTTCTCATTTAAAATCCATTCCCTTCGATTTGCCCGTGTATCATCTAGCGCCTTTGTGATTAAATCTTTTTGGTGTGGAGATGACAGCGTATAGTTCATTCAGTGTTTCTGAAAACAAATATAAAGGCATTTAGGCGTAAATCAGAAATAACAATTAGGCTTGAGGCAAAATTTGTTATAAATACGCACCTTTTCTCTCAGTTCCTCTACTGAAAGTAAAGTAACAGAAGAGTGGTCCGACTTTTCATTTGTAGAGTTCTCCTCAAATCTGTTTCCATTAGTTGAGGTTTTATTTTTCTGTAATTTAAACATGACTTACTGAAATATATTATCAGAGAGATAGTAGCTTAATAAATACAATATATTCTCCCTCCTTTCAAACTAGCCAAAAAAATTTTTCACTAACCAAGTAGTTTATTTTTCAACCAAAAAATATTATTTCTCAGTGAAACCTGTGATACTTGATATTTTAACCAAAAAAATGTCATTTAAAATATTAAAAAGTTGGATTTGACTAACAAAGACGAATTTACAATAAAATAGTTACATCCTCAACCAAAACGGATTATTTTTCAACCAAACGGATGTATTTTCAAGAGAAAAAGATGAATTTTTAACAAAATAGGTAAACATTCTACTAAAATGATGAATGACATGGATTTTCAATCGATGTGGACGACTTTTCTACCTAAAAAATACTAATTATCTACAAAACAGTTGAATTTTCAACCCTAATATATGTAGCGAAAATTGCATAGCTTACCTTTTTTCTTTGCTCCTGGATTCTGAGATGCGCCACTAGCAGGAAGAGTCTAATCACAGACAAAACAAACACTAGAAAAATAAATTTCAGATCCGCACGACGCACCGAAGTTTTCTCTACGAAGAGGAAATTCAAACTGAAATAATTCCGATGCCGATGTTCTCGAATGAGTCATGAACTTATGAGCTGACCCTTTTGAAAATATACCTAGGTGCAGGTAGAAATGTCATTAGGTGGCGGCAACGTACTATTGTGTGATGCAGACAAGGGTGGCAGTCTGGCACCAATGGGACACTGTAGTAAAATTTCTTATAATAATTGAAAATCGGCTGGACAGATAAATGAGAAAATTCCAGCCCCTGTGTCTGGGCTATATGTTTGATAACACAAATTTGAAGCAGTGCACTTGGTGAATCTTTCTGAATACAATTTTATATATGATTTATGATAAAAAAAAAATTTATAATGTAGTACCATGATTATATACAAAATTAATAACATCAAATTTGAATAATAATAATAATAAAAATATAAAATAATATAATATATATATAATATATATAATATATATATATTATATATATATATATATATATATAATATACTTTTATATTAATTATATTTGTTATAGTAATGATTAATTAATTATTATTTATTGTTATTATTTTATTATTAATAGTAACAATGCTTATTATAATTACAATAACAATAATAAATATAATATTAATTATTTATTAATACTTATTTATTGAATGATCATTTATAATTAATTTTTAATCAAAAAGGAAATTATTAATAAGTATTATTTAGAAAGTGTATATATACATGTAATATCTAAAAATGAATATTCAATTATTTTTATATGGTGAACACCATTCTTTTTCCTTTCTTCTTACATCAAATGACTGATTAACTTGTCATTCATAAAATGACAGACAAATCAGTCACTTTTATTGACTGACAATCAGTCGTTTCAAGTGACTGATTGAATCAGTCACCAATATTGACTGAATTATCAGTCAAAACGACTGTTTTGTCAGTCAAAATGACTGATTTGACAGTCAAAACATGCTTGACTAATTGAATCAGTCTATGACATGTTATAAATAATTGTTTACGATGACTCGATGCAGGTAATATAGTTTTAAAATGGAAAATCATTTTTTGTTTAAGTTATGCGATGGGACTCTTTCATGAACTTTACTTCATTAATCTATTGATATTTGTTTATATGTAAAGGAAAAATTGTGGTCGAAAATATAAGACAGCTAGCTAAAAATGTAATAAAATCTCGTAGTATAAATTCTAAAACTTGAAAAAAAATTTTATTTAGAAAAAAAATAACTAAAAAAATTAATAATGTGAAAAAACTCCCGGTTTTACGTGATCTTAAAAAATAATAAACAAAAAATAATGCAAAGAAATATATTTAAACAAAAACTATTTTAAAAAACAATAACTAAATTTAAAATTTGAAAAAAATATATTAAGCCCTTGGCATGGGGCACCGGGAGCATAAAAATGTTTAAAGTTGAAAAAACTCTCGGTTATACGTGATCTTAACAAATAATAATAAACAAAAACTCTACTAAAAAAATTCCAGAGAAAAAATATTCCCCAAAAAAAATAACAAAAAATTTGAAAAAACTCCTGCACTTAGTGTTCCTCACAATCATATAAATGGCAGTGTCTATTAATCATCAAATTTCGTGATGAATAGCCCAGATGGTTGAATCACAGAAATAATGTAGTTCAAACCCCTACCTCTTTCCAACGTATCGTGGAGGGCGCAAAGGCCCCCCTGAGACTGTTCACAAAAATAATGTTTTTCAAACCCATACCCCTGCCCAACGTCTCTTGAAGGACGGGAAGGCACCCCTGTGCCTGTCACAGAAATAATGTAGTTCAAACCCCTACC
>CAKNYM010053991.1:293510-312954 GCA_932195095.1 Andricus curvator | reverse complement strand
CAGAAATAATGTAGTTCAAACCCCTACCCCTTTCCAACGTATCGTGAGGGGTGGAAAGGCCCCCTGAGACTGTTCACAAAAATAATGTTGTTCAAACCCCTGACCCTTTCCAACATCTTGTGGGGGCCCTAACTCACTTCTGTGACTTATGGCATGCTAAACTTAAAGTACTTTTGGCATACCCCTAACCTTAGCTGTGATTTAGTTTACAATGACAATCATTTTTATTCACAAGGAAATAAAAAATCCATTTTTTTTGTTGCATTCTTGCTTATGGACATTTTTGTTGTTTTTATTACACAGTATTACTTTTTTTTACTCAAATTAATTCAATATAGAATATTCAACGTTTTAACTTTAATATAAATGCATAAAAATACCATTTTTTATATGAAATAACGTTGAAATTTTCCGTATCAATAGCTAGGTGAGAACTCCGAGCTATTACTCCCGAAATTTCGGGATTAATAGTCCAGAGCGTCGAATCGGCTAATTATACGAAAATTTCGTGATGAATAGCCCAGATGGTCGAATCGGCTATTAATCACAAAATTTCGTGATACATAGCCCAGATTGTTGAATTGGCTATTAATTACGAAATTTCCTGATAAATAGCCCAGATCGTTCAATTGCCTATTTTTACTGAAATTTCGTGATTGATAGAAACGGTCTAAATAAAAACATATTTTTTTAAATACTCCTAATTAAAAAAAAAAAGTTATAATTATAAAAAATTGTAATTAATAAAGCTGAAAACTCCCAAATTTTGACGAAATCATTACAGAAGCAATTTCATGGAAAACAAACATTCAAAATAATTAACTGTGCGAAAATAAATAAATAAATTACCAAACAAAAATTTTCCCAATTGAAAAAATGTAACCACACCGGGGACGTTTTCTCCTTCTATCCCTTTTATAAATAGCTTCTTCGTAAACGTACCGGGTGTGGTTACATGTTTTCCATTCGGAAAATGTTTGCTTGTTAATTTATTTATTTTTATAGTTAATTATTTTGAATGTTTTTTTTTCACGAAATTCGCTTCTGGAATGTTATCGTAAAAATTTGGGAATTTTCACCTTTATTATTCAAAAAATTTTATGATTATAACTTTTTTAATTAGGACCATTTTTAAAAATATGTTTTTATTTATATGAATGTGAAGAACACTAAGACCGGGAGTTTTTTAAATTTTTTAGTTATTTTTTGTTGTTGTCATTTACATGCAGTATGAAAATTAATTGAACAAACCTCAAACTTAGAAAGCTACAATTTTTTGAAAATACGAAATTACCAGGATGTACTTTCCACATTAATTACAAGACTTTTTGCTATAGGAATAAATATTAAAAATAAATAATAAACCTAAATTTACAAAGTCAATTCTTTGGAAAATGGGAGCAATTAAAAACAGTTTGTACCAACACTTTGGAACACATTTTTGAGGGTGGTGTCCCCCTAATCACAACATTCATTTCTTTTCATTTTCTAATAACATTAATTTATCTTTCAAAATTAGGATGATAGCCGTGACAGCTTTTTTATTTTATTTTTATTAGAAAAAGCTTTGCAATCATTTCAAAATGCCCTAATAATTGAATTTGTAACATTTTCAATTATGAAATCATTCAGTTTACAAGAAATAATTCTAAAGTCGTTTAATCATTTTTTTTTTAATTTTTCAGTTTTAGTTTTTAATAATTAATTTTCAAATTTAAACAATTTTAAATAGGGGAAAACTCCCTACAGTGGATAACGCAACCCACAGTGGATAATCATTGATTATGAGCACAAATGAAAGAAAAATAATTTATTTTTGTTCTTATTCATAAAAAAGTATAGTGTTTCAGCTATGAATTAAATTAAATTAATAATTTTACATATATTGGTATTATTAATTAATGATTATCCACTGTAGGTTGCTTGATCCATTGTAGGGAGGTTTCCCCTACAGTTTTAAAGATTTGAAAAATTGTATATTTACAATTTAATAATAATGGACTGTGAGAAAAATTTAATAATGAGCAGTTATAAATCTATTATAAATTAATTTACATTAAACGAATTATTTGATTAATAATTGTGAATCGTTCCATTCTTAACTGTTCCATTTTTGTACATTTTACATTTGTAACTGAAACTGTTGAAATTTGAAAAGTATAAATCACACCTTACAATTATTTAATTTTAAATGATTTAAATTTTAAATTAACGAAATGTCTAATCATTCAGATTTTCCGACGAATAGTCCAGGCGAGACGGACAAAACCCCTCTTCCTTTTCCAGCTAAAATTAGGCCTTAAAATTAGGACACACTATATCCCAAGGTGTAAGATTTTGATCCAAAAGTGTACCGAAGTGTTGTACAATGAAGAAACAGTTGACAACTACATAACGACGGCATTGAAAATTACAACTACATTCACATCTTTCTATACGTAGATGTTAATATTGTTTTTTCATTGTGCAACTCTTTGATCCACTTTTGGATCAAAATTTGACATCTTGGTATTTAGTGTGAATAATTCAACTGTAAATGTATGTATCACTATAAAAAAAAGTTTTACATTAACACGGGCACGAGTATGAGACCACCTGTCTTTCGATTATTGTTTATGTTCT
Organism: Andricus curvator; assembly: GCA_932195095.1. Taxonomy (NCBI): domain Eukaryota; kingdom Metazoa; phylum Arthropoda; class Insecta; order Hymenoptera; family Cynipidae; genus Andricus; species Andricus curvator. The sequence continues at coordinate 310,332 of CAKNYM010053991.1, read as the reverse complement.
TTTAATGTCAATTATATACGAGTTTAATTTTGTTCTCTTAAATAGGTTGAAATTTATACTAAGAAGTTATACTATTTTCTAAGAAGATATTGGGAATATAGTGCAAAAGTCAATTTTTTGTTAAATTTTAAATAACAGCTGAAATATTAAACATTTTTCGATGTTCATGGACTTATTTTAAATATAATTTTTGACAGAATCGCACTAACTTATCGCCATTATTGCTCAATTTTATTTTTGCATGGTGCAAGATATTAAAGTTGGAAAAATTGTAAATATTTTTTCTGCTGAAATGTTTCTGTAAGATATGTCAAATAAGTAATTACGAATTTTCTATAAAATTTATTAAAATTCGTTTGATTATTATTATTATTTACCTACGGATCAGATGCCTTCGATTTTTTCTAACTTTTGTTTGTTTTAACTTTAACTTCTTATAAATAATGATAAGTTCATGCGATTTTATAAAAACTTATCTTTAAAATTAGCCCAATAACGCCGATATTGCTTATGATTTCAGATATTATTTAAAATTTATAGAATTGGCAAAATGAGGGCATCGTAGGCTTATTTTATAGAGATTTTTAATACTTTCAACCTATTTAAGAGAAAAAGTGTTAACTCGCATATAATTAACATTAATGTTAATGTTTCCGTAATTTTTAAAATGTGGCGGCATTTAATTTAAAATTGCCTAATAAAATTCAGAGGCTTCTATTTTATACCTGTATATTTTAAAAAGTTTAAACTTAAAATTGCTGATTTTTAAATGTTTCAAGTTTTTATTTTAAATGTTTCAAATTGAGCTAAGTTCAACTTTGATCGCTAAAATTTCAGTTTAGTTTTGATTACTTCAAATTCAACAATTTTCAGCTTTAAAAGATTGATTTTTTTTTGTTTTTTAGCGGCCACACATTTTTAGAGATAGATTCCCTCATAATCACAACCTTTATTATTCTCGATATTTTTGTAACCTTAACTCATTAAAAAAATGTACTATTATATAATTTTCATAAAACCACTTCATGTCAGGTTCAGGTGAAAGTATTTATCCAGATTCGAAAAAAAACGTATCATCACACCTCACATTTTACTTTCTTCCGCAATATCCTTAAAACTTGTCGGATTAAAGCTTGAAATATTATTCCGAAACTTTGCCAAAATGGAAGTATATATCTTAGGCTACTTCATCACCAACACACGCCAAAACCAACTTCGTGTGCATAGACTTAAAAACTGAACTTCACCCTAGTAACTCAGGTTCTTGCAGCCTATTAGGTATTTTCACTTCAACCACCAGCAACTTCACTTCGTTGAGTGCATAGAAGAAAACAATGGACCAATTACATGGGACAAAACTTTATTTTTTAATAATTTCGTAACGAATAAGAATTATCATCATTTTATTATTGGCTGTGGCTAGTCGTCCTGAAAAATTGGGGGAGTTGGAAAAGGGGATGGACTAGTTGTCCCGAAAATTCGGGACGACTAGCCAAGCTTATGAAAAATACTTCACTACTCATCCCGAATTTCGGGACGACGAGACACTCCGTTTATTATTTCATTAAATAGTTCTTAAAAAATATAAACTATTTTTCAAATACACTTATATAGAAAAAATTAGTTTTTGGAAGATATTAGCAAAATAGGGCAAAAATGGACCGAATTCCATGCATTTGGTCCATTGTTTTCACCCTCAGCACTCAACAAAGTGAAGTTAGCTGGTGGTTGAAGTGAAAATAGTTAATTCAGTCAGCAGATACCTGAAAACTCTCTTTGGAAGGATGAGATCGTTTTGAGCTGAGTAACACTGAGTAATGAGCCGAGGAGTAGGCGGACCCATGTTGTCTGTGACTGTGTACGACTGTACGAAGTGACGTTGGCAGATCCGTAGGTCACAAGACACAATGTAAAGCGGTGACGATGCGTACCGTTTCAAGTTAGTGGGGAGATCCCCCCTGGCCTCTTTTCAAGCCACTATCTTCATTCCGATTACTCGGCAGTGGCTGTTGCACGGAATTCCTGTTCACAGTAGACAGTACTGAGTGTAAGTACTCAGTCTCGGGAATGGTTTCCGAGCTCGCGCTCGGCTCGAGGTACCTAACTTCGCCACTCGTTTGAATTTTAAACCTTAGGGTTTACTCAAATCGGCTAAAACCCGCATTCAAACCGTTCGTGTGTTCCTGGTGAAAACCAGAGGCCAAAGTGTCCTTTTCTATGCCAGTGATTAGTGCTTATTTCGGTAATATGTTGGAACAGGAGAACTTTCAAACTTCCTGCAATGATTGGACCGAGTTTATCAATCGGTATCGGGAACTCCTCCAACGGGTAAGTCCCAGAACTCCTAAAATCTCTAGATCCCATACCAAGTGAATTAAAAGTACCATTAACAGAAAGTTGTGAGAAGAAGAGAATGAATGTCAAATTGATTTGTGAATTGTTTAAGGCATTTAGTTGTTCTATCTGAAGAACATTCTGCCGTTAGATGTGGAGCCTTCTTAAACGTCTTTCTATATTAAGAAGAGAGTGCAAGTTCCTTCATTTAGATTTTAGAAGAGCTTCTCAACCAACTTCTACACGCAACCGTCTCAATTCTAATAGGAAACTTTTTCACTTACAAATTTAAATGTTATATTTCTTCTAAATTGTTCATATATTCAAATTTTATAATGTTGTGTTATTTACAAATTTTATAATTTTTTCATCTATTCATATATATTCAAATTCTAAATTGTTCAAACATTGAATCACATCTGAATCAACGTCCATTTAAGAATCTAAAATTTCATATATGGATATGTCAATAATCTGCAGGTGTTAAATTTGAGATTTTCATTGCATGATAATATGATAAAGCCGATGAACGATTCAAGTAAAATTAAGATTGTCCAGAAGTTTCGCCCAGTTTTTTTTAGACTTTTGAGACTAATATAGCAATAATTGAGGAGATTATTCAAATGAATTTGTTGACAATCTGCTGGCCTAACTTCGATGGCCTCGCTTTCGCTTAAGGTCTTTCCTGGAGAATTCCAATCGACCTTCATGTAGGTAGGTAGCGAAAGTTTCACTAGCCGTCCGAATGCCTTCATTCACTCTGCATTAGTAGTCAGCTGATCCATTACACCGTTCACTATTTCATTTCTCTTCTTATTAAAATGGCCAGGGGTTTGGGAAACCACAAAATGTCAGTAAATTTTTTTTTCACCAGTAATTTTTGGAATTCTTAGCAGAAAAATGTACTCAATCACTTCGCACGCTTTGAAAGCCTTGAAAAATGCTTCCAGTGTAGTTACAAGATAAAATTAAAAAATGATATAATTGAATAGAGGAATGGATCATCGAAAAAAGTTACCCCAAAAGTTAATGAAAGTGTTTACAAACACACAAGTGTCCATTAATCTCAATTTTATCCTGCCCTTCAATAGCGGCACAGGCTTTCAACATTTAGAGCGCTGCCCACACAAACAAAAAAGCATTTGGAAATGTGATTGCCAGTGGGACAATACGAAAATAGAGAAGAAATGTAAATGAAATTAAATCGGCTGGCTCCACCTGTCTGCGGGCATTTGTGCGCCGCTACTGATTACGAATCCACATTCCATTTTTTTTAATAGTTCACCTCTGAAGTTCGTATCACAAAGTTGGAAGTTTGATAGCGATCCAAGAAAGTTTGTCATTATGAATAGAAATGAGTCGACATATGTTACGTCGATACTTGAACATGATATCAGGCTTTTGCGGATGCATGTGTAACAAAATGAGGCTTATGGGCGTATATGACTCATCAGAGAACGTTTCTTGAACTTGCCAGAGTTTTCTATTCGTCTCTTCCTGCCTTTGCGACAATTAGCGCCAATTGCGCGCGGCAAATAAGATTAAAGCATGGTATTGATAGATTCTCGTGACTCGCGTGGCAGATTCTATAGAGATATTTTTTCTTGTTTTTTATTTTTTCTCTTGATATTGAAATTCTCTGTCAAGGAATCTTTCTTACTTGCAAAAGCCATCGTTTTCCGAAAAGATAGCTGAAACACATGTTTAATTTTATAGAGATTAAGCGTCAGATAGTATCATATAATTTTAGAATAGTTATTTTTCAACTTATACTCTTGGGTTAAACATTAAGGCCGTGGTCTTAAATTATGTTCTATATTGAATATGATTAGTGAATAAACAATGTATCTATATTTTGTGTATGGGATGTCTTACAGCTGTTTTTCGATAAAAAGCAAAATTTTCGCTGGAGCCGCTTTTGAAAAAAAAAATCCATTATTAGTATAGAAAAGTCGAAATACCCATTTTTTAAAGTTAAGATAGCAAAATTGTTCCTTTGAAAAATTGCTACAAAAAGACCCCCGTAATAATTTGTAATCTCGGTTCCTTTTCTTGAAAAACTTGAATTTTCGATTTCATTATAAATTTTTTTTTCTTGTATCTTGTTGTCGATATACATGTTTTAAGTAGAAAAGAAAGTGATGTACTCTGCTGTCCAAACTAAAATGATGTGTTAGTGATGTCTGGTTTAAACGGAGATATTTAAGAAAACCCGTTTTTGCCAAGAACTTTAGTATAGGAACACATTTTCATTAATGCAAGTATCCCTTTTGGGTAAAATGCATGTACTCTTTCTGATTTTGCAATACAAATTGATTATTTAAACCATTTCTATTAGAAAATTTACTTGCGGGCTTTTCTTGAATCAAATCCAAGTTAAGAAATACGCTGTCACTTGCGCTGTATAGTTATTGAGGGTCGGCCCTGACTGCAACAGAAGAAATCAGCAAACGTCATTGTAGGCATGGTGTTTATTGGGGGGGGGGGGGGCACAGGTGATGGTGTCGCTGACGGATTTCTTGGCTTGAACATCTTTGCTCGACTCGACATATCTATACAACTTGAGACTTTGTGGAGTTTTTATTTTGTAACAAGAAGCGCTTTCGACCACTTTTGCCAGAAAAAAGATATCCGCAAAGTGCCTTTGCGTATATTCTTCCCTTGTATTTCGTGACGTATTCGAGTTCTCTTAAAATTTTCAGGCACCACAAAGTACTTTCCGTATATTTTTCCACTGCATTTGGTCAATTTGATCCATATTCGCAATTTTAAACATTCATTTTTTAATACAAATAATTAAGAATTACAATTTTAATTATGATAGTTTTTTTTAGAAATTTTTTTAACACTAACCACTTTTTATCATAACCTGATCAAATTAAAGAAATTAAAAACATGGCTCCAGACAATTCGAATAATAATATTTATCTTTTGTAATTTTTTCTCTGGTGAAAAACGGTGAAAAACAAATGTTTACTTCTTAAAATAAAAAAAAATCAAGTTTTTCAAGAACACGACGCGATATTACAAATTGGTAAGGCGGTCTGTTTGTAGCAAATTTTTCCAAGAAACAATTTTGCTCTCTTAACTTTTTTTCATATCTCGCTTCGTTTTTCGAGAAGAACTAGGTATTTCGATTTCTTGAAATTAAAAATCGATTCTTTTCAAAAACGGCGCTGGCGAAGATTTTGTATCATTATCGGGTATCAGCAAAATGCTTCCAATTATGCCTATATTATAATTCTCTAACTCGAGGTTTCGGTTTTTAAATACTTGAAATTGTTCAAATTTGAAAGTTTCGATTTTCTGAATAATAAATTTTAAAACTTATATGAAAAATATGGTACAACTTTATTGAAAAGAAATTAAATCTTATCTTCTATTATAATATTAAATGAAATTAAAATAAAGGAGACATAAAAAATTGCTCTCGTTCAAAACGATCAATTCTCATCTGATCTGGTTTACATTGTTAAATTTAATTATCTTTTAATTTGAACACGGCTTGTTTTCTGAATTCATATCTGAAATCGTCTATAGTTATCAGTAGTTGTCAATTATTTTTGTTTCTGTCAATGAATCATTATAAAGGCTGATTTAAATCGTTTTCTTATTTTCCTCTTTGAATTTGTTATTGCTCATGTACAAGGCATTGTACGTTTTATCAATACTTGTTATTATCGCGAAACTGTTTAACGAACTCTTTTACTGTGTACTGTCTACATCTATAACTCTTTTTCTTTTTATGTTAGATAGTTAGGTTGGCTGAGATCAGTGTACATGCAGTCATTTGATCCTAGCATACACAATATCGATTAACTTTTCTTGTTAATTAAAAGTAATTGAAACGTCTTATAATTTTTCATTTGAGTAAGCAGTATTTTTTAGTTTTAATAAATAATTTCACTACACTGTCTTTAAATATATATCAGGGTGCACAGTCTTCCCCTTTTTCTGAGTTTCCCCTTTTGTCTTGAAATTTCCCTATTCTCAGAAAACTTCCCCTTTTCCCTGTTTTCTCTTTAAGTATACGATATTTGAAAATACAGTATTTGAATTACGCGGAAAATTCTCTGAAATTAGTAAGTGTACCCATTATTGAATAAAAATTAAAGCAATTATAGAATTTAAATAAATTATTTATGAATAATTAAGGTACAAGTTTCAAGTGCTAAACCATTACAAATAAATACACTTGAAAAAAAATTTGAAGCTGAAACATTTTCAATCTTGTTGAAAATGTGAAAACTGGAGACAGAAGTTGTTATCCAATATAAAATTGGAACAGCTACAAAATATATAGTACTTTTTAAATAAGTATTAGAAGGTGAACCCTTTCTAGTTGAAATGTACCAAATTAAATACCTAATTAAAAAATGGAATATTCCAAATTCATCAACTGCAATGTTAAATGTTCTAACTTGAGCAGTTTTGAATTTGAGTTCACTCCGCCCTGATATTTAATTTCCAAAACACTAATGTTGTTTTGAAAAGTAAATGCCTCAGAGAAGATTTTTACATTAGTTTACATGTTGAATATTCAAAATTAAAGTTTATATACTTTTTCTAATAGAATGTCACTGGCGGCCTAAATAGTAAAATACATTATACAATGACCTAGCTAGTAATTAACTCAAAAAAAGATACAGGGAAGAACTTTGGCCGAATAAAATATTTAGACCTGACATTGGGCCAGACACCAAATAATGCATTGGCATTTTGCCTGGACTGCACTTCTTTTATAGCGGAAGCTTAGAACGTTCCTTGTCTAGCTAGTGTCGTCAGTAACGTTGTGGCTCTTCCACTCGATTCATTATTAGCAAAGGAAAATAAATTTGTTTCTTCTACCGTCGCATTTCATTTTTTCGATCAGTCTAGTCGACGCTTAACAGAATCGTTTTTTTAGATAGGTCATTTTTAAGAAGAAGCACTGTGAAAATGGATTCCTTGGATAATATCGATAGTGACCTTTTTCTTGAAATTTACGTAAAGTTAAGTACCAATGTCACCCTTGTATCATAGTCGAATAAATGTACAATTTTTTTCAATATTTATTAAATTGATGTTTTCTCTTATAGGTGTGTCATGTTCATTTAATGATACTATCATTCCACAAACATTAAGAAATATTAGTTTCTAACTTCGAATTGTTAGATTAAAAGCCCAATAAGTTTTTTGCCCTTCTTTTCGATTTTTTTGGATAAACAAGAAAAAATCCGCCTTACTCTGGGTTTGAACTAAAAACTCCGGTATTTTATGTGCCGGTCCACTTTTTCGCGGAATTTTCTAGTGCATATTTTTCATTAAGAGGACCTACGTCCTCTGATTTATGGAAGATAGAACTTAAAATTTCTTTTAGTTCTGCCTTTTGGAAAACATTTAGAATGGAGCAGTTTTTTTATATTGTCTTTTAACTCTGAAAGTTAAAGAGCATTGAAAAATAACTTACTTCCCCTGTTTGCACTGACAAACATGAAACTAATTGAACGGTAGCGTTATTATGTGGTTTCTTATGATTGCTTCGAGACAAACAACTAGTTTAGAGATTCTTTAAATCAACACTGATGAAGGTTAGCTCGGAAACTTCTCTTCGACCCGCACAAAAAAATGTTTTAAGATATTCAAGATTCAACAATATTTTTTAACTTTTCTATAATTATTGAAAGGAGAAATAAGAAAAGAAAAGAAATTTTGTTTTCAGTTATAAAAGACGTCTCAGCAAAAAGGTGTAAAAAATTCAAAAAAAGAATTGTCCTATTTTAATCAAAATGGAGGCTATGTCGATGATATGATATAAAATATAATATATAGCTGATAAAGGAAACCCAGATTGGTATGCAGTAATACTATATACAGGAAAATGGTTGTCTACGTGTAGCATGCTTGACATCTGCAATGTTGAAATAGTTTTCATATTATTGAAGACATTGTGTTCAACAAGTTTATTTATTCCAAAAATGTGTGATTCGATATGGAGTTTTTTTAATACCTTAGATTACTTATTCAGAATCCAGATTAGATCTTAAAAAATTCAAAATTTCCTAAATTGCAAGAAAATAATTTGTCAAATCTGAAGCACTAACATCTTTCGAATTAAGTAATTTTGGATTTTCATTATATTACTAAATTTCATTAAATCCTTTAAGAAAAACACAATTGCAAAATTAATTTAATTGTGAATTTAAAGTTAGAATTAACAAACTTTGAACTTAACCCGGTTTATTTTGTTTAAATGTTTTGACTGCCTGGGCTTTTATGATTGTGTCTCTCTTCAAATGATTAATATTTGAAGGGTGATAGGACAGGACTTGATAACCAATATTGTTATAGAAAATAAGTTTATTGCATAAAAAATTCTTTAAAAAATAAATGCGCATTTTGGTAGAAGGATTTTTTCTAAATCTCATTTTTTGATACAATAATTAGAGAAAATGATAAATAAAATTTTTGTTAAAATTTAGTTAGAATTTTAGCTTAGTAATAATTTTTCTTAACCTTTTTGAATTAATGTTTCTTGAAATTATTATGATTCAATCAAAAAATACATATTTTCTTATTTTTTGATATTTTTAACAAGAAATGTCTCTTATATTGTGGTATCGCGATCTTCAATTTTGATTTTCTCAGAACATAATGATTTTTTTGGATAAAATATTTTTTTATTCTCATTCAGCGTCGCCATACCTCGAGTGCCAGTTTTTATTTTTGCAAAAAATTTAAAATTCTATTTGTAACCGCTATCCAAAGCCGGTTTTGAGAACCCATGAAATTTTAATCCTAAAGTTCTCTGTCTGTTTTATCGATATTGGCTAATCTTCTTACATTAAGCTTTTGTTTACCCGTATTTAGAAACTTATTAACTCGGGAGAATGTTTTTATTTTTTATTTAAACTAAAAATTGAATTTTCTTATCGCAAATAACATCCAAGCCTACTCGAATTTTAGGTTAGTGCCACTTTGAAATTGTCAACTTCCAGATCCACTTTCTCGAAACTGCTTAACCTTTTTTAATCAAACTTCTTGACCTCAATCCAGCAACACCCCAGCTTGGGAGTGGACTTCCGTTTCATCTTTAGATAGTAATTTCGATTTTACAGAATGCTTTTTCGCTTCTCTAAAAAGTTCTCATTTTTTTTGTTATCTAGTTCTGTACTGCGACTCTTCATTTGTAGGAGAGCACCTGAGAATTTTTCTTTTTAACAACGTCATATTAGTGGCTTACAATTTAACGTAATATAGGAAGCCGGTTTAAGGCAGTTTTAAGAAAGCCAACCGATAGCAATGATTGCTGAGCCTATGCCTCTCTGCAGACAGTTAAATCTATGTCATACTTCCCCCAATTCTTACCTTCGAATTTTTTTTTGGATCAACTGACGTTCACTCGAAACAAGATATCGAATTAAAAATTCGAAAAAATAAATAAAGGGCCTATGGTCCTAAATTTGTAGAATTGCAACAAATATCTTTTTGGGAGTATCTAAAAAAATGCCGGTAAATTCAGGGTGTCTAGTGTCCTGGAAATCCTTGAAAACCTGGAAAAGTCCTTGAATTCGTTTAAAACCTGGAAAAGTCCTTGAATTTTGCTCATGGTTCTGGAATTTTTGTTCGTTTGAAGAAAAAATATTTTTCAAAACTTTTTCTCTGCGGAACGAAAAAAGATTACCTTTTTAACAAGAGACTGTTTATTTTATCACGGTGAAAATCACGAAGCTACAATCGAAATGGTATTTGAATATTAATGGTTAGAGCAAATAAAAAATTGGTCGGAGTAAAGTTAGAGAATTTTGAAAATGAAGTTTGGGACTACCATGATATAATGTTCTTGTTAGTAATTTATTTGCCTTGTATTTTTATTTCTTTTCTTGCAGTTGCTTCATCCTGACGACTGTAATTGTAGTGAAGAATTTTATTATTTGTTTGCAAATTCAACAATTTTTATTAAAAAGTCATACTTTTTATTTGAAATATCTACTATTACATTATTCTTTGAGAATTCCTATTTTTTTGGTAGGACATTAATCTTTTTGGTTAAAAATGCCTTTTTGGTTCAAAAATAATTTTTTAAACTAAAAACGTAGCTATTTCAGTTTTGTCTGAAAATTGATATTTTTTAAATTGAAAATTCAATTACTTGGGTAAAACCACTTTGTTAAAAATTTGTTTGTGTGAGGGTTGATCTCTTTGACTGAAAATTTAAATATTTTGCTGAAAATTCTTTTTTTCATTTAAAATTAATTTTTTAACCTACAAATGTAACTTTTCCATTTTTTTGTTCCTGAAATTTAATCTTTTTGAGTCAAAAATTGTTCTTTATTGGTAGAAAACTAATCCTGTTGGTGGAAATTTTCTCTCTTTTGATTAAAAATGCAATTTTTTGGTTAAAAATGAACTTTTTTGTTGAATTTTTTTTTTTTTTTTTTTTGATTGAAAATGCTGTCTTTTGGCTTCAATATAAAACAATTTCTTTGATATTTTTTCCTGTCTTGGCTGAAAAATCTTTATTTGTTGAAAATTCGTCTTTTTGATTAGGAAATTCGTCTCTTTGGTATAAAATTAATAATTTCAGGTTGAAAATTCAACTGTTTTGTAGAATTTTTTTTTACATTCTCATTCTAATGAGAAGGTATTGGTTTTATGTAAAATTTGACATAGTCGGTTTTCATCAAATCTCCACGTTTTGAGACCCCCTGAGCCAGAAAAAACGGTTTTTACCAAGGTGTCTGTCTGTCTGTAGTCTGTCTGTCTGTCTGTCTGTCTGTAGCCACGATAACTTTCGAAAAAATGATCAGATTTGATTGAGCTTTGGCACACTTTTTTATGGCCGAAAAATAGAGAACGAGTTCGTTAACCAGCTATTTTGGATGAAAATTCAAAAAGTGAGCACAATTTGAAAATTTTTGAGACCACTTTTTTTGAAGATTTAAAAATTCTATGTATGGTTATTAGTAGTACGCAAAATGACGTACAAAATATTCTAATGACTTTTCGTGATAAAACAAAAATTACTGGAGTTATAGCATTTTCAAAATTCCAAAAAACAAACGAAAATGTACATTTTAAGCCGAAAAACGCACGATATGAAAAAAGTCAAGAGGAGAAAAACGTTGCTTTTTGAACGCCCTATAATATTTTCATAACAACTTTTTGAATTTTTTGAAAAATAAAAAATTCAAATTTTGATCGCACAAAAAAATAATCAAAAATTCCATTTTGCTGTGAAACTATGCAAGATACGAGAAAAGATCATTCCACCAAAATTGTGGACCCAAAAAAGATCTACAAATTTCTTATCATTCACTTTTTGATATGACGCGTAGTTTTTGTTTTATTCGTAAAAAACAGCATTGAAAATAGAAAAATCAAATGCACAGAACCGAGCGTGGAATGCAAGGTTCAAATGATTTTCAAATCAAATATCGAGCGCGAAGCGCGAGTGTCTGGATGAGAATGTGTTCCTTAAGGTCGATAGAACCTTGAGTAAATGAAGTTCCTTTTCAGTCTAAAATAAAAACAAATTTAACAATCACTTAATATGTAGAGGTTTTGATAATTTTATAATATTTGCAAACAAACTTTTTCTTTTCATCGAAGTCGAACACGAAGTTGAAAAATCTAGAGCAACCGAGCGTAAAGCGCGATGTAGATACGCCCGAGCGCGTAGCGCGAGGTGAATACATAATCGAGCGCGAAGCGCGAGATAAATATATGATCGAGCGCGAAGCGCGAGATCCAACAGTTGCGCGCCCTAGGCGCGCTCAAACTTGCGAGCGAAGCGAGCCGCGCGCGAAGCGCGCGATGAGAATGTGCCCGCGAAGCGGGTAGATTTTTAGTTTTTACGATCGTGCAATATCTGGTGAACGTGTACAGATAAATTGATCAAATTTGGCATACTTATTCCACTATACATATACCAAGTTGAATTTCTTACAAGGCTTTAACAAAATATTTTAAAACTAATTGAAAAATGTTAATTAATAGATTAAATCTTTCAAATCATCTTCTTTGGGACTAATAAAAAATACCGAAACAATAATTATATATATACTGAATCTAAACAATTTAAAAAAATAGTTTCAAATAAATATCAATCTACTTTAATAAACAAAATTTTGGTCGAACAAAAAATATTTTATTTATTTGTCAAATTAAATCTATATCTATAATTTGAGTAAATGAAGCATTATTCGAATTAGTGAAGTAAATGACAAGTAGACGGTAGAAAAATTAAGCAAAATTTGTTTTATTTTGATGAGTCTTATTTTATATTACAAATTTACGTATATTAGGTTTTTTCAACATATTAAAACGGATTAACAGATATATTAATTAAAATACGGATTTTTATTACTATAAATTAAAAATGACAGTATTTGGATTGTTTCTTGGCCTCAACGGTGGAGAGAATATTAAAAGAAATTAAAAAGAAGACTGTTATTTTTATCATAAATAGTAAAATTTAATTTAAAACTAAGTTAAATAAATAAAATGAAATGATATATTAAATCTCCACAGTTTGCTGAGCCTTCTCACCAGGAGTATCCCATAAATTATGCAGTACTCTGGCAGTACTATATTAATGAATGAAGTATTAATTTTTTTTAATAAATAGGTATTTTGTATGTCTATTAAAAACAAAATAAAATGGCAAATAAATTGGAATGATTTAAACATAATTTTTAGAGATAAAAAATAATTGGGAAGTTGTGTCCCTGAATTTAAATTTTTTACCGAATACAACTTAATTTAAGGATTACCCCATGCGCCAAGGTGAACAATCCGTTGAGAGGGAAAAATGGGTTAAGTCAAATGCCACGACTTATCACATAAGAAAAAAATATTATTTGTATGATATTTTATAAAAATTCGTGAATTTAAAACCAATTTTTTCTTATGTTTTTTCCTGAAAAAAATGCACTTATTAGTAGGAAAGCAACTTATTTCTAATTTTTTTTTGTTTGTTTCGTGGTTTTTTTGGTTTTCAACATATTTTCTAAACTACGTACTATGCTTAAAATTAATGATTAATTTTTAATTTCATAACTATATACAGCTATATATACATATGTACATTTAAGTGTTACGAGTTTAAAAGGCTTTTTGACATATCGCTCTACGTTTTGAGACCTCCTGAGTGAAAAAAGGGTTTTTACGGTATTTAAATTTACCACGTGGTCTTCTTTATAAATTTTTTTTCGTAAAATAATATAAACAATAAATAAATAGATAATATAATATAATATAAACAATTGACATTTTTAATCAAAATTATCAACATTATTAATTTATATATTTTATTATTTTTATTATTTATTTATAAATGAAAATTGTATTTAATTGAATATAAACGAAATTTTTCATAAAATGGATTTTCAGAATTAACCAAGCTAATTTTAAGCAATTATAACTCCTATGGAAAGATAATTTTTTTCAAATTTATTGAACTTTTTTTGTTTTAAAAATTTATTTTTCAAATAAAAAAAATGTATCCTGAAACGAATGCGGTAGCCGATAGGAATTATAATGTTTTAGAAATAATGTTGTAATTAATTCTGAAATTTTACTCAGTGAAAATTCAATTTCAATATTGAGTTATTTTTAGTTTAAATAATTAGCTGTTATATTTTTTATGGTTTTTTTTAACGAGAAAAAATTGACAGATGCGAAAAGAAATATTCTTTTCATGTTGTACTTCATTGAAAATGTTACTTTCTTGAATCCTGTGCAAAGATATATTTTATTGGATTCAGTGACTAACCGAAAATACCGAAAAGAAATGAATCCCTATTACACGAATTGACAAATTTATTGACGAATAAATTAAAAATACCGAATTTTATGTGGCCTAATTTTCAAGTTTCCGAAATCCAAATTTAACGATTTATAAAATTTCAGAATTGTACAAATAAGAAATTATTAAATATCCCAAAAATTCTTCAATTCACAAAATAAAATTTTGGAGAAATTAAAAAATTGTCCGATAAAAAGTGAACTCGATTTCACTGATTTATTTTTTTTTTAGATTTGAATCTGAAAATGTAATTAAGGAATTACTTATTAGAAATATTTACTAATTCATTTACCTGATTATTATTTGTTAATTGTACAATTTTAAAATGTTATAATTCAATGAAATTTGATTTTATCATTTTAAAAATTCTGACATTTATAATTCGGTATTTTTACTTTCCATCAATTTATGTATTGGGTATAGATTTTTTCGGTATTTTTGGTTGGTCCATGGATCCATTGTGTTTCAAAAGTCCAAATTTTAACAGAAGTTCTTAATATATCTAAATTATTATTCAAAACTTTTTGAGAAGGAAGAATAATATCGGGATTTTGAACAATTTGGACTTTTATAGAACAATAGGAATAATTTTGGATAAGATATAAAGGCACAGTTACTAAATATGTACATTTTAAGGACTTATACAACAGCGTATCAGTTTTCAGTAATTTAAATGAACTCTTTGATTATCGTCCTAATTATATTTTCCCTAATTTCTGGAAGAAAAGTAGATTATTAAAAATATGGATTTAAAAATCTACGACTTGGCGCCACGAAAACAAGCGGCTTTCACAGCGCCTCTACAGGTACGTGTCCGTAACACTGGAATGATAGCTATATATATTATATATATATATGCAACGACCACAAACTTGCCTGGAGCGCCAACTACCGGTATGTGGCCCTACTAATCCCTTGCCGCATCTAGGAACTAATATCTTTGGTAATATACGCGTAGAAAACCACGTATAATACGTTGAGTATTATACGTTACCAACCCTGGACCCAAGTCTCCAACTCGTGGGATCAGAGTTGTGAACGGACCTTACGTCACCTTACATTTATTTGCCAAGGTCATCCTTGTGATTTTTGATGATTGTCCAGAGTTAGTCCCCGGCAGACCATAAAGAAGCTTATTAAAGATGACTAAAATATTAATTGAGGCTGACACTAGTGGTATAGTGAAACAATTAGCTACTCTTGTAGAAAAAAGTGCAAACGAAGCGATCGCCAATGATGATATTTTCAAAATTGGCTTGTCAGGTGGGTTTGTTCATAGAGGTTAATTCTGGGAAATATAAATATTACCATATATCATATATTTCGCCTTTACTGTTATTTATGTTATTTCCCGAGTAACGATTTGATTCTGTTCAGAAAAATAACTGTCTACTGTTACGGAATTTTCCGTAAGACTAACCTCTTTTCCAGTTTGCTTAGGGGAAAAACTTTACGGAAGATTCCGTAATACTAGTCCTAGCGCTATACTTGACCGGTTAGTTTTACGGAAAATTCCGTAATATATTAGCCAGTGCCGAAAAATAAATATAAGGTAAACGTCCCAGTAATCGCCACCATAAGAGATTTCATTGACTTCAAATATTTCGAAAATTGTTTTGGGAGGATTAGTTAAAAAATTATTGGTACTGATTGAAGCATTATACATCCTAGAATATTATAAAAATTGGTTTTACATTATATTTAATATTACTTCTTATTGATAAACAATTAAAAGTCAAAAAGCACCGATGTCCCAGTCACCGCCATTTCCAAATCTGCCATGTACTAGTAATCCCCAGTCGTTGTCCCAGTCTTCGCCAAAAAGGTTAAGTTTTCTTGAAATCAGTTTTTAGTGATTTGGACGTGTATTTCAAGTGTATCTTTGTATTTTAAGTATACTTTAATGAAATGAAAGATGTATTGTTAGTTTTATATTGATTGAGAGATTGAGGCCTCCGAGATGAAATACGTCGAAACATAACCTCAAAATCGAATCTTCTGATAGTTCCAATACGTCTGATGGACATTATAATAATTAATCACAATGAAAATGAATTTTCTTTTAAAATTTTAGTTCTTATTTCAATTAAAAATATTTTCGAATAAAATTAATATTTTATATTTATAAGAAATAAAGTGGTCTCAAAAATAAATCGAAGTAAATATTTATTAGAATTTCTATCACGATAAGTGATAACTACAATGATGAAATTCTTTTATAATGCTGAATATTATAATTAAAAATTATTAACACTTTCCTTTTTAAAATAAAATTCGAAAAATAATATTGAATTGTATAAAGTCATATAACCAAACTTTGTTCCATAAAATGGCTAAGTACAACATAATTACATGGGATGCAAAAATTTACACACTGGTAATTTGTATAATTAACTTTTTTGCAACATAAATTATAAACACAATGACGAAATTTGATAAATTGCAGTGACTAAAAAAATCATGTGTATTTGGAGGTTATGTTCTGTTTACGTTGTCAGAACATTAAAACTATCAATCATTATATATCTGTTACACATTTTTCTTTATATTATGCAGTATAGATTAATGTTAGCTAATGAAAAACTACTCAATAAATATTAACTTCACTAAAAAATGATAATAAACTAAAAAATTGCCAATATTTTACATCACCTTTTTCAGTTTTAAGCACTAATTTATATTACGATTACTTTTCACGCA